>JASCZW010009308.1:0-20631 GCA_034211315.2 Aedes japonicus | reverse complement strand
GAGATGGGTCTGCGCACCAGTTTACCGCTTGTACGCTGAGTTTCCTTCCAGTGAAAGCACTATCTGCCCTGCACCAGCAGTTGGGCTGCTGCTAATACACGGCACAGCCCGCAGCCCCCATGAAGGCTCCGGCCCGGCGGTGACGCGCATGATGCTCCACCACTCTAGCGGATCCTGCCGTCATCCACCTTCACGAAATTCCCGAGTCCGCCGAAGCGCATTCACTCGATGCACGCATATCCAGATGGAACAAGGAACTACCTGTTATGAAACTCTTCATTTTAGGAACGAAAACGAAATCCACAGTTACACGCTTCGAGGAGAGAGTCAACCTGTGTAAACAGACAAATCGCGAGTGAAAAACTAACCTGAAGTAACGAGAAACTGAAAGGAAGATGTTTGTCTCATGACCGAGGCCTTCGGCACCGGTTGAACTGCCAGATGGATACCGAGAGCGATACTTCCGCTTCAAGATCTCTGTTGCTTATGAACAAGCCATTCACTGGCGCATCGGATCGGAGGTTTACATGTGCAGGTTGATGCAGTCCAAGAAGTTCCCACACACCCAGGTAGGTGCCCTATCTGTTATAACGCGAAAGGATAAATTTGTCAAGGCCCAAGGTTTTGCCATCGAGATGGTACTCAAAGTTTCAGTGTGGCCTCTGCAAACTCAAGATGTTACGATTTTCACGCCAATGTCTTGGGGTGTAGCCATTACATTAATTATATTTGGATTACATTAGAGATGACGAATTGTATCATAAAAAACTTTAATCAAATTAATTGAGCCAATCGATTGTATTGTATAAACATTTCTCTGGACGACGAAGTTGGGATATTTGACAATTGGCAACGCTTATGATGCGCTTGTTGACACACGACTATCGGTCTGAATCTACTTATTAAAAGAGTTCTCTCATCATTTTGAATTTCTTCCTTATTTGTCTGTAGTAAACACACTGTAGTTATTTCTTTTCATTACTACTTAATTTTCATGATCCTGCTCACTCCATGAAACGTAAAGAGCTCAACTTAAAGAACTAAAATATCACTTGCATTGAAAAACGATTGTAACTACGCGGCTGTAGTTCAGCGGTTTGTCCGTCTGCCGATCAGATATCGGGAATCCCAGGCCTGCCCTCTCAATTTGTCATTTCGCCTTCTATCACTGCTAGCTCACGCGCTTCTTCATTGCTCATCACTACTGCGGTGCATCCATGATCTGTAACAGTTCACTATCATGGTTAACAACGTGACTCAGTTCATGGCGGGTTAGCTCCAGTTTTCTGGAATTATCCATCTCCATCACAGCAGAGAATATCTTCAATGGATTCGACGCTTCACTTCAGGGGTGATATCGTCTGCACTGACGATCTTCATCTGCTCCGGAAATTCAAACGTAGTACCATCGTACAAAAAGACCGGTCACTGAGCCACTCCATATCTGGCTGTAAACTAACGGTATTAGCTAGGTTTATATCCCGGTGGTTTCCCGTCTTTGATAGCAACATCAAGGGTCTGACTTTCCAGGCGCTGAGACGCCTCAAACCAGACATCCCTGTAACACAACCTGAACACTTCGATAGCCGTCTGATGGCCAGGTCTGAATACCATCCAGTCCCGGCGCTTATCTTCTAGTATACTTAGCCGCAATGAGTTCATCTACCGTACCTGCCATTCGTTGCTGCCACTGAGTGTAGTCACAGATCGGCGGAGCTGTCCACTTCGTCGCTATTAAGGCAACTGGGATTACTGAACGCTGGTCATGGACAACGATGGCGGCGGATTCGGGTCGTGACTGAAGAGCCCCCAACGATCACCTGCAGCAGCTCTGATGAACTCGCCGCCGATTTGTCTTTGGCCATTGGTTCGGTATGCTCACTCAAGGATTCGTATCGTCTTCCCGAGACCATCACGGTTGTTCGCGGCCTTCGCCAGACTACGCCTTCTTCCGATTCTTCGGCGTCCGGCCAGTTTCGTATCCTCTCCAATTATCATATCAGCGATCTTCCATTACTATTTGATTCTCTCGATAACGTATCGCATCACATCATCATAACGAGTCAGCTGCCGCAAGGTCTTCATGGGTGCTCCTGTTCCTTCACATACCCTTGAAGTCTCTTACATCAAAAGTACGACGTCCTTCCATCTGATGGAGGACCGAGGATGGTCTCCTCTCCATTCACGCTGCCTAGAGCTGTGGATGATGATAACGACACAATAAAGATCTGGCTCCCGGGGCCAAGTGATAGCCCAAGCGTTGAAGTCCCCATGCCACAATAGGTCTGTGTTGTTGCCTGTTGTCTGACGAGCATTGCGGACTGTCTGATCAATCTGGCAGTGCAGCAAGCTGCAGAAGAACACGTATCACTTTACACCGCTGAAGCCTCTGTCTGTGTCAACACAACCTCCCTGAACTGATAGAAACGGCTTGATCTGGCGTGCTTCAGGTTTTATTCCAGCTTCAAAAATTCGAGTAACGTGATGTGCAAAAACGGCACCGTACCGGGCTCAGCACAGTATACAGCAGCGACAGAAAAAATTTGTCGAAATCACTGGATAGGTGGTGATTGGCCCAGGCAGAAAGCAGGAAACGAAACGGATACCAAGATCATGCGAGGTCCAGAAAAACAAAGTACTCCAGCCCGAGACGCATCTCCTTTAGGATTCTCCGGCTCATTCAGCCATGTCGCCCTTGTAGTACTGTGTTACCGACAGTCTGGAAACGCCCATTTGCGTCAGCAAAGAGAACAAAGCCAAAGGCAGCCTGGAGCAGTTGGTGTGACTTACATTTCCTGCGAATTAATCTGGAGGTTCGCAGACTAGAGGGTCTCGAAGAAAGGGTACTCGTGGCAGATAACGACCCGAAACATACTGCCAAGAAGAGACTGCATTTCATTTGACCCAAAGATGATGAGGTACATCTTATAGTCTATCAGCGTAATTACATTGATTTTAAAGCCATTTCCGTTGATCAGCTCCTGAACCTTACTCTGTAACGTTTTCATTTTCGAGATAAATTAATCAAGGGTGGATGGCAATTGCGGGGAAGGATGTCCGATTTAAAATAGCGAAATGTTTGGTCGCATCACGCAGCGTAAATGTAAGAAAAAATTCAGAGCACGTAGTGTTATACTGCCCATTCCTTCTTTCTGTAAATGACGAATATAAAGTTTTTCATAATACTTGATATTCCTCATCAAGTGTAGTTTGTACTATTCATTAAATGTCTTCTGAGAGTGACAGCTGAAAACTGTCTATTTATCCTGCGGTACAAGATGTTCCAGCTATATTCAGTAAATGGCGTCGAATCGAAGGAAAGTGCGCAACACATGAACGGGCCAGGTCTCGAATCTTCCGGTAGCGATGTTGCCAAGAAACTAAAACTACCAAAAGTACTGTGTCTTGCAGTTTGCAAAACCATTTGACGAGCGTTTGCAGCTGATCGAAAGATTGCCCAAATCTTATGCTGCGGACAGCTGACAAGAAGGCGGCAGCCATTATTGAGAAAACCCCTGCTCGCAAACATGCGCCAGCGCTGAAGCAAGTAAGGACTGAAGGTACAAAATGAAAAGGTGCCCAACTGCGATGACAATCACTTCTGCCTGCTAAAATTCGTACTAAGGAGTATTAATTCACCTTTGCAAATTTCGTATCATATCGGACGACGGAAACATTGAATTCTGACTTGAGCGAATGCCATCTCCAAAAATAATTGGCAGAGTACGCAGGCAAGACACCACAAACCGTTCAGAACTTGGTCACAGCACTGGCCCTAGTTACGTGAAAACTCGAAAATCAAGACATTGCTAGTAGTGCGACTAAATCATCATCTCGTATGATACGATGTTTAAAACGGTTAGAATTAATCACAACAGCGTTAGATTCATCTGCTTGGTAGGCAACAGCAATGTAGTACAACTTAAATTCTTCATCGAACATTTGCGATGAGGAGTGAGCAGACTCATTTCAGCGACATGAAAACGGAAGAGTACGATGAGGATTACGGAAATTCAAAGTACGCATAATCAACGCTCTCTGTTATATCTCATTTTATTCCATGCATATAAATTAAAGAAATTGTCAAGACCTTGAAATAATAGAAAATATCTTATTAGAGAGGAGACGGCCTCTGTTATATCATGAGAGAAAAACTTCAACCCACATATTGTCCCAATTTACCCATCGAAAAAACATTGGCAATTGATCAAAATTGTTCAGAAGAAATGGTTTAAAAAACATCTAAATGTAGATGTTATATGGATGGCAGCATTTGCCTGTTGCAACGATAGGTAGATAGCTTAGGCATCACATCTTTCCTAAAGTTCACATAGCAGAATGAAACCTTCAAATTTTAAATGAACTTTCGGCGAAGAATAGTCTTATTTTCATTGAACTTACACAAACTGAATCCTGATGTAAATATGTTAGGCTCCAATTATTTACAATTTAGCCGAGCAAGGGTGAGTTTCCGAGTCATTACTCTCTGATTTGCCCGCTAGTACAAAGGAAGAACTAACATTATGGTCGACGATTCATGGATCTTCACAACAGATTCATCTTTATCAGAAATATACAGTTTACTCTCTGACTTAAAACAGCGAAGAATGATGTTTAGCCATGTTAGGAGGTACCAGATGATACTACCGATTCGTATGTTGATCTGCCGCAGTATTAATGACTGCATTGAGGTAACTCAAATTGTTGGTATCTACCATCATACACAACATTGCGAATGGTTGCTGATAGTACTGAATCATTGGGTATACAGCAAAACAGATGATAAGAAATCAATAAAGCCGCTGTGGCTGGAGAGTCTCTTATAACACTGTATCCTTCAACGCTATAGATTGCCTTTGAACGGTCAACTTTCTTACGCAGATGTGTTCCAGAAGGGCCACTGACGAAGGAATGTATTGAAAGTGTTTTCCGATTGCCCATTCATCAAACTTTGTAATTGCCCAACAGCACTTTAGAAATAGTGGGTTGTTCAGTACATACAAAGTTACTAGCCTATTCCCGCAAATCATATACTCACTTATCTCTACACTGGCTGTCAATACTCCAGAACCATTAACGCCACATTTGAAGCTCCGAGGCTCCCAGTGGTCCATTGTGATACACACACTTTCCACCACTAGCATAGCGTGTAAATCCACCATCGTAAACCGACAATGTGGAATCAGGTTTGCCGTATCGCCTATAGTGCGTAAACAGACGTTAAGTAGTCCATCGAAACATTGTAGGGCTGGTCACTGGCCAGAATCAGCCCAAGTACCTACACACTGTGATAGTCCGTAGTCGAAAATTGCGCAGGCCGATTCCCGGTCCATTGCTCGCGCTATCGCAAGAATGTAAAGAGGTTACTGTTGAACTTTAGCCATGTGTCTCGTTGTTTTGACTAGGATCGAGGGTTTAAGAGTAACTCCTTCATCATATTGATTACATTTATCTACAAAAATATCCACTGGTAAGGCATTTGTAGTAACGAGAATCGAATCCAACATGTTTCAACTACCGGGCTGTGCTCTGACAAACATCACTTGACTTCGTATGTCTGAAATCTACCAGTTGTCACAGAATTGCTCTCTGAAAAGTTTATGAGAATGGGCGATGTATCTGACTTTATTACAGTGCGTCGTATCAGATAGTGAAAATCAGTATTTGTTCTGTATCGTTGTGTATGCCGTAGTTTGTTTAGCTTGTGGCGTTACGCCACCTGAAGAAAAGATTACGGTAGCTAGTCATCGCCAAAATGATCGATTTCGCGAGATCGATCCACGTCAACTTGATGCTGATTGAGATCGTTCTGAGAGACATATATACGGTTCTCACTTCACTTTTATTTGATGAACCTACATCAATTATTATTTAATCTTATCAATATATATAATTTCATTAATTACTTTACAACATGACCAGGCATTGTCCAGTTATTGCCGCGGGTATTGTGGTTTCAGGTACTGGTTCGCTTTTGTTAGGATGGCGGCTCTTCACCATATATTCTGAGTTAGTGTGAAGGGCGTTCATGGGTTTTGCTGTACCTGTTGTGGACTCATTTCAAAGTTTGAGGATATCTGTCTTGCCTCAAGTTCTCCTTTATTGCATGGTTCCATAGCAAAGGCAATTATTGTAAAGGATTAATATATGGTTACATTGACACATTACACATTACACATTGATTACACACACACACACACACACGAGAATGAACTAACATACATCCTTCCCTACTTAATTCCATGCATTAATCAAACCATCATCGGTGTTGCTTGTTCAAGCAAATGGAGAAGATTCATTGTTTCTTCTAGAATAGCCGAATAGCCTCCAACGGTTGTATGTGCCTTATCTCAACACCGATGTTTGTTAGTGGCCAGCCTGGTAGGATCGCAGTGAAGCTCAGTTATCGAATGGTTTTGTATTCGAGAGCTGTCATGGGGATTTTCTACAATATTCTTTCCGGTTATGGTGTTTGGTTCAGAAATATTTATTTGTGTGCGGTGATGTTCTTCATTGCTTGATCGCGAGCCGGTGAGTTCGTCATCACACAACGGAAAATGCACTAAATCACAACTAATTGTACGCTGAGGCGTCTCAAAATGTTGAGGAATCGAATGGATGGTCTAGTGACTCAAAGGAGTGCCATTTTGTCGATTTCCCTAAAGGAAGAAAAATTTACAGATTTGTTACATTAGCCTGATAATATTGCCTACTTCATTGTAAATGTCTGAAACACGGAGGCAATATCGTCTGTAAAACGTCAGAATCCTACATTTGGGCTCGATATTACCATGCCGAGTGCTACCAGATATGCCATGGTTTCTGGAGTCTGGGTACCAGGAATCTATAATGCACATACCATTGTGAACTACCAAATGAAGAAATCACTGACACTCTGTGCACTCTCTGATAAAATGTGATTCTTTGGAATAGCCGCGCATTAGAATCAACAAATGCACTGTCATTATGAAAATGTTTACAAAATCTAATGAAGGTAGATGTCGACATATATGCAGACTTCGAGCGGCCTGCTGATTATTCATTAATTCCTGGAAAATAGCCAAAATCCTACATCATCATATTTCATTGCACATTGAACTCATCTTGGGATCTACTATCAGAAAATGCATGAAGAATCCACGAAGGGGCAATATCGCACTGTAAAACATCATGAACTGTCCATCTTGGCTATCTCAACATATTGAAAATAGCTAGATATCATGTGGGCTGAAGCTCATGAATTGTGAATATAAAACTGCACGCACTACTGTGAAATCAAGTGATCCGGGGAATTGAATGGAGGGGCTCAACTTGCAGTTTCAACTGAATGAAGGATGTTGATGCAGCCCGGAAGGATTCCATTTTGCTGATTTCCTGGTTTCTTTGAAGAAAAATAAAATAACTTGCATTTGTTTATTGAGCTCATTTGTGCCTAGTATTGTGAAACATCTGAAGAAGGGCTTGGTGAATGGTCATGGAACTGTCTGCTTGACCGATTTTCCTCATATTGAAAATAGCCAGATAAGGTACGTGGCTCGAAATTCTCACCTACTATAATGCAGGCGCAATGCATCTCATTGTGGAATTGTCTGTGGACTGGGATACACGTTTGCATATCGTTACTGTCAATTTTACCTGCTTTCCGCATACCATAAGACTCAATATATAACGTGTCTCATCATACGTGCGCTACACAGATAGTCAAACGCACGACAACACATGAAATGTCTGCACAGGGTAATTTCAGAGAGCCTCCTGACGAATACGTTTTGTAAACAAAACTTCAGTAAATTATTGAGACGAGACACATATAGGAGTGACACATGAGCATGCTCTGGATTGTATTCGCAGTTAATACCATGAAATATTTCCGAAGATGAAAGTGACGACGACATTGCCTCTCTGAACAGCCTGTGATTTTGCATCCAGCCTAATGGGATTTAATGTGCAGCTATAAGTCGTATCTATCTATTGATTTTCCAGCATGAAGGGCGGGTAAAATGGACTACAACTGATGTTTACATAAACGACATAATTCTCTACTCTAGTCCCCGACAGTTCCACAGTGCATTGTGCTTTATTATCTTCATTCGCTCCAACTCCAAAAACCACATGGCATATCTACTTTCAGCATGGGGAATTCCAGGCAAAAATGGACAGTTCCTGACGTTTTTACAAGACAATATTACTCCATTACCTAGACATTTCCACACAGTACAGCACAAATGGATGCACATCAGAGCACATGATAAATGTGTGACATTAGTCTCTTCTCCAGACTAGGGGGAAAATCGTAAAATAATCCACTTCCCAAGTCTGCCTAAGATGACCATCTCCATGTCTGATTCCTCGCATTTTTAACATAAGATAAGTTGCCGCATAGGCATCTCATCCAGCGGCTACTAATTAGTTGTGATTTTGGGTCGCATTTGCCCACTGTGGACACACCGGACTAATTGGATTACAGAGTGCCGGGAATCTGAAATTTCGCAGGTCTATACGCAGCAGAGCTGCATTAAGAAAGCCTGCCGCTATGGCAGCAGGGGCACGTGCTGCAGTTTGAAACTAGATCGAGTGGTTTATAAGCTATCCATATTTGCTTGTGTTGCATGCATATCCAGATGGTCTTCATGCTCTGAATTCACTGCATGCTGTGCGTTTGACTGTCAGCTTTGGTTTGCTTGCTTGCAGCCTGCGTTTGTCGCATTGAGGAAGTGAAAATTACGTCTGACACATGGCTGGAGGAGAAGGGTACATTACGCGAAAATTCATGAAGTGGGTTTGAATTATCATGAGTGTTAGACCATCATTACGTTTGGGAACACCATTCTGGATGAGCTACCACAGCAGAAACCCGGCTCCTAACTGAGTTGCTTAGCGGCAGGTCTCTTAATCATAAAGAACAATCAATGGCACATGATTTGGCTAAAAGGTGAATTGATAGTAGTCGATCCAGCGAATAAAGAGGTGAAACCATCTGAAGCAGAAAACTGAACAAAGGCAGAATCAGTGAAGAAGTTTATTGGCGTACCCGAAATTACCGCGTTCCAGCGTCCGATGCATGTTATTTGATTTGACGATTTATCTATGTAAAGGAGGATCAAAACCTTCAGTCTGTTGGGAGGATTTAATTTATCCGGCGGGTCGAAAGCGTACAGGCAAACAATGTATGTTCCTGGAACATTTTACACTACCGAACTAAACGTGAAATCCATCGATCTGAGTGTCTCCAGAAGAGATTGCCGCTTATATAGCCAGAAGCTATACAATTCATCGTTTTACGGGATTTACGTCGGCTTCATTGCCAAAACACTTCACTGGGTTTTCGGTAGGGTATAGATTCGCTGAGAAAAATATCAATCCACCAGTTGAGAGTCAGCTGACTCCACGTATAACAGAAGCAGGTCTTCAAGAAGACTGGCAAGGCAGCTGGGAATACGTAGTTCAAAAATTTGCTCAGCGTCCAAACTTGATAGTGAAGGAATAACTTAAATTATCTGTCTCATGTTCACTTTAATTGCATGATAAGGATCAATTGTATGAATAAATATCGGTTTTCAACATAATTTGAAAGAAAGCTTCAGGATAGCCATTTCGATACTTCCTAGAAAAGGCATCCTTAATTTGTTATCACGCTCAGAACATTATTATGATGTGTCTGTTTGTAATAGTGAAATGTTTGTTTTGGCACACTGTATTATGATACTTGTGGAATCAGCTGTCGTCAAACGTGTTTTCAATCATGTCCATTTTTCATATCGCATCGACAGTATTGCTTTACGATTTTACAATATTCTATAAACCAAAGCAATACTGTTCGTGCGGCTATAGAAAATGGACGCTTAAATGATTGAAAACACGTTTATTTGACAACTGTTTCACAAACATTATCATAATACAGTGTGCAAAACAAATGTTTCACTAATACAAACAGACACACATCATAGCATCCATTGATTACACCACGAACATCGCAAGGTGTGTAAAATTAAGGATGCGGCTATAAGGAGTGTATCGAAAATAAGCTATCCACAAACTTTCTTTCAAATTATGTTGAAAACCGATATTTTATTCATACAAACAATTGATCCTTTATCGTACGAGGTTAAAATTGAACATAATGAAGACCGGATGAAATTTAAGTTATTCCTTCACGAATTTTCGAACTTTGGATCGAATGCTCTTCATCAAGTTCCGGACAAGTGTTGCATCGCATTTTTTGGACGCTTGAGCCCAAATTTTTTTGAACTCCTGCATGTTCCCAGCTGCCTTACCAGTCTTCTTGAAGACCCTCTTCACGATTGCCCAGTAACGTTCGATGGGTCGAAGCTGATGGCAACTTGGTGGATTGATATTTTTCTCAACGAAATCTATACCCTTTTCCGCAAGCCAATTGAGAGTGGTTTTGGCATAATGAGCCGGCGCTAAATCCGGCGAAAACAGTGGAGGCGTACTATGCTTCTAATATAAAGGCAACAATCTCTTCTGGAGACACTCAGATCGATAGATTTCCGCATTTATAGTTCCGGTAGTGTAAAAAATGGTTGACCACAGGAACATATTGCTTGCCATACCAGTACCTTTCGACCGAATTTCTCCACTTGAATCGACCTGTCCGCATCGCTCACATCCTCCCCAACGACGGCAGTAAAGTATTGTGGACCTGGAAGGGTTTTTGAGTCCTCCTTTACATAGGTCTCATCGTCCATCAAAATGCATGCATCCGGACGCTGCAAAAGACGCGAATACAATTTCCGGGCCCTTGTTGCTGCTCGCTTCTTCTGTTCTGCACTTTGTTTCGAGATTTTCTGCTTCAGGTGGTTTCGCCTCTTGATACGCTGGATCATTCCTGCTCGTTCCTGCTTTTTTGGCCAAATCACGTATTGCCATTGATTTGTTCTTCATGATTAGAGATACCACTTTCTGCTCCAGTTTCGGGTTGGAAGAACCGGGTTTTCTGCCTCTTCCTGGTAGCTCATCCAAAGAATAGTGTTCCCCAAACTTATTAATGATGGTCCTAACACTCGCATGATGAATTCCAAACCGCTTCGCCAATTTTCGCATAGTAATACCCTTCTCACTTAGCCATGTGTCCAGAACATTAATTTTCACTTCCTTTTCAATACGCGACATTTTGAAAACGCAGAATTAGAACTGCACAAACAAGTAAACAAAAGAAAGCTGACAGTCAAACGCACAGCATGCAGTGTTCAGAGCATAAGAAACCATCACAAATACATGCGTACAACGCAAATGTATGTGGATAGCTTATATTCGATACACTCCTTAGGTCTAGTTTCAAGCACACAAGCGCGGTGCCCCTGCTGCCATAGCAGCAGGCTTTCCCTTAATACAGCTCTAGAATTGCGCTATAGACCCTCTGAAATTTCAGATTCCCGGCACTCTGTGTAATCCAATTGGTCCCGATCCGGTGGTCCTGCGCACTGGAAAAAGAAGCACACCCGGCGGCCACCAGCGCACAGTGGGAAAAATGCGACCCAAAATCACAACTAATTAAAGGCCGCTGGATAAGTGCCCTGTAAAACAGCTTATCTTATGTAAAAAATGCGAGGAATCGAATGGAGATGGTTTCGTCTTGGGCAGACCCCGGGAAGTGGGTTATTTTACCCGATTTTCCCCTAATTTCGGAAGAAAAATTTAATAATCACACATTTATCATATTAGCTCTGATAATATTGCATCCATTTGTGCTGTACTATTGTGGAAATGTCTGGAGAATCCAATGGAGGTAATATTGTCTTGTAAAAACGTCAGGAACTGTCCATTTTGCCTAAAATTCCCCACATGCTGAAAGTACTAGATATGCCATGTGGTTTTGGAAGTTTGGGCGAATTAGAATGTATAAAAATGCAATGCACTATTGTGGAACTGTCCGGGGAACTAAATGAAGAGTATGTCGTCTTGTGTAAACATCAGTTGTGGTCCATTTTACCCGCTTTTCCCTTCATACTGGAAGAATCAATAGATAAAATGCGACTTATGGGATAGCTGCGCATTAGAATCCCATTAGAACGGATGCAAAAATCACGAATTTTGTTCAGAGAACTGGTTCTTGTGTCGTCGTCACTTTTCATCTTCGGAAATGTTTCATAGTATTGCTTGCGAATACAATCAAACATGCTCATGTGTCACTCCTGTATGTGTGTCTCAATAGTTGCAAGTTTTGTTTACAAAAGCTTATATGCCATTTTTAAGTGTTACGCGTGACATTCGCTTGTATTCGTCTTCAAGGAGGCTCTCTGAGAAAATTACCCTGTGCAATTTCCCAGACATTTTCATAATATTGTCGTGCATTTGATTGTATTGTAGCGCACGGCTATTTCAAAAACCGCATTATATATATTGAGTCTTATAGTATGCAGAGAAAAGCGGGTAAAATGGACAATAACTGATGTCTACACAAGCCGACATCCCCTCCATTCAATTCCCCAGACAATTCCACAATAGTGCATTGCATTTTTATACATTCTAATTAGGTGAAATTTCGAAAACCACATGACATATCTAGTATTTTCAATATGTGGGGAAAATCGGTCAAAACGGACAGTTCATGACCATTTCACAAGACTTTATTGCCTCCATTACATTCTTCAGATGTTTTCACAATACTAAGGCACAAATGGGCTCAATATTATCAAAGCTGATATGATAAATGCAGGATTATTTTATTTTTCTTCAAAAGTAGGGGGAAAATCGGGCAAAATGAATCACTTCCGAGGTTTGCATAAGACAACATCCCCTTCATTCAGTTGAAACACAAGTTGAAACCCCTCCATTCAATTCCCCAGACAGTTTCACAATAGTGCATTGCAGTTTTATACATTCTAATTCGCGGAAATTTCGAAAACCACATGACATATCTAGTATTTTCAATATGTGGGGAATATCGGGCAAAATGGACAGTTCATGATGTTTTTACAGTACGATATTGCCTTCATTGGATTCTTCAGACATTTTCACAATAGTAGATCCCAAATGGGTTCAATATTACTAGTAAAAATATGATAAATGTAGGATTACCCAACTATTTTTCCAAAATTAATGGATAATCGGGCAAAACGAGCCACTTCCCGAAGTCTGCATATGTCGACATCTACTTCATTAGATTTTGTAAACATTTTCATAATATTGTAGTGCATTTGATTTGATTCTAATGCGCAGCTATTCCAAAAATCGCATTTTATCAAAGTGCAAAGTGGTCAATAACTGATGTTTACACAAGACGACATACTCTTCATTCAGTTCCCCGGACAGTTCCACAATAGTGTATTGCATTTTTATAGATTCTAATTCGCCCAAACTTCCAAAACCACATGGCATATCTAGTACTTTCAGCATGGTGGGAATATCAGGCAAAATGGACAGTTCCTGACGTTTTTACAAGACAATATTACCTCCATTAGATTTTCCAGACATTTCCACAATAGTACAGTACAAATGGATGCAATATTATCAGAGCTAATATGATAAATGTGTGATTATTAAATTTTTCTTCCGAAATTAGGGGAAAATCGGGTAAAATGAGCCACTTCCCGGGGTCTGCCCAAGATGAAACCATCTCCATTCGATTCCTCGCATTTTTTACATAAGATTTGCTGTTTTACAGGGCACTTATCCAGCGGCCTTTAATTAGTTGTGATTTTGGGTCCCATTTTTTTCCATTGTGCAGCGATTCTGACGAATTTTGATTGTTTTTCCGCAAACTTACACCCCTCGCGATCCAAATTTTTAATGAAGAACATCACCGCACAAATAAATATTTCTGAACTTAAACACCATAACCGAGAAAAAAAATATTGTAGAAAATACATGACAGCTCTCGAGTACAAAACCGTTCGTGAGCAGAGCTTGCTGCGATCCTACCGGAGCTGGCCACCCCAACAAACATCGGTGTTGAATAAGAGCTTGCTCTAACAAATTTGGAGAAGCTATTCAGCTATTCTAGAAGAAACAGCTGAATAGCTTCTCCAAATTTGCTTGAACAAGCTCTCATTCAACACCGATGTTTGTTGGGACGTTATTGTAAATTAAGTAGGGAAGGGATAGTATGTTAGTTCGATTCTCGTGTGTGTGTGTGTGTGTGTGTGTGTGTGTGTGTGTGTGTGTGTGTGTGTGTGTGTGTGTCCTTTGCAATGGTGCCCTTTTTGCTATGGAGACCATGCAATAAAAAGGAGAACTTTTGAGGCAAGACAAGTTATCCTCAAAGCTTTTGGGGAAATGGGAGGTACTGGGAGTCCACAACAGGTACAGCAAAACATTACATAGACGCCCTTATTCACACTTACAACTCAGGAATATATGGTCAAGAAGAGCCACCGTCACCAACAAAAGCTTGAACCGGGTACCTGGGAAACCCACAATACCCGCGGCAATAGCCAGCGGACGATGCCCTGGTCGTATTTAGTAAAAGTAATCATAAGTATATATAATGATAAGATTAAATTATAATTGATGTAGGTTCAAAATAAAAGGGTGAAGTGAGAACCGTTATGAAACCCATAATATATAGAAACGATCTCATACAATCAGCATCAAATTCCACGACGTGGATCGATCCTCGCAGAAATCGATCATTTTTTGAGCTTGTCATGTCGGAATGACTAGCTACCGTATTGTCTTTCTCCGGGTGGCGTAACGCCACAAAAGCTAAACAAACTACAGCATACGCAACGACACACAAAATTCATCAAACAATGCGATTTTTTCACTATCCCGATCTACACGACGCACAGCGACTTTTTTTATTTTAATAAGTCAGATTACATCACTTATTCTCTGCACTAAACTTTTTCAGAAACCCAGTGCGAACATTTAACTGAGGTAGGTTTCAAAGACATACGAATCAAGTGATGTTTGTCAAAACACAACCCGATTCAGTTTGAAACTTAGTATGTTAGTTCGATTCTCGTTGCTACTAAATGCCGTTTATACTACTGAACCTACCAGTGGGATGTTTTTTTTGTAGATTTCATCTTGGTAAATGTATTGAAGAGGGTTACTTCTTAAGCCCTCGATCCCTGGTCAAGCCAACAGGGACCGCTGAGGGTAAGTTCAACAATAACCTCTTTTACGATTCTTGCGATAGCGCGAGCTTGATACGGTTATCGTTCAGGGTCGGCTACTTTGTATTTTTCGACTTACGGACTATCACAGTGTGTAGGTTGCGGAACGTTCTGGCCAGTGACCAGCTACTACAATGTTTTCGATGGACTGCCATTGTCAACGTCGCATGACACGCACGCTGTATAGGCGGGTAACCTGTACTGGGTCGCCTGATTCCCTTTGTTGTCAGTTTACGATCCTTGGGTGGATTGCACACTATGCTAGTGGGATGAAGGGTAATTGTGTATCACAATGGACCACACGCAGGACTCGGGAGCTTTAAAATAAGCCAGCATTAATGGGTTCTGGGGTATTATTGTAGTGTAGAATGGGGTGGTCTCTATGGTTGCGGGGACATTTGAGCGAATCGATAAACTAGTAGCTTTTTATTGCTCTTACCTGAACAACCCTGTTTCTAAAGAATGCTGTTGGGGCCAGTTACAAAGTTTGATAATGGATTTTAATCGGAAAAACACTTTCAATTTGTACAACCACATTCTATAAATCAGTGTACTTCTGGAACTTTTTATCTGCACCAAGAAAGTTGACCGTTCTAAAGAGCAATCTATTCTAATCCACCAAAAAATTACGATTGAAGGATTTAGTGATATAAGAGACTCTCAACGCATTCCCTGCCTTCTGACGGCTTTTATTGATTTCTTATCTCATCTGTTTTGCTGTGCACCCAATGATTCCATTACCTTCAATCCGCTTAACCATTCGCAATGTTGTGTGATATAGTGGGCGAAATATTATAATTTGAGTTACCTCAATGCAGTCGTGTACAAAATTTGGCAGATCGACATGCAATCGGTGGGTTATCATCTGGTACCTCCTAGCATGAAGCTAAACATCATTCTTCACTGTTTTAAAAGTCAAAGCCGCTTGTGTTTCTGATAAAGACCACGTGGAATCTTGTTTATTGAAAAAAAATCCAGCAATTCGATCGATTATAATGTTGGATAATATCCTTTGGTACTAGCGGGGGTGCAAATCAGAAAGTATTATTTCGGAAGCTTCACCGAAAAGTCGTTTGCTTTCGAGCTAGAACAAGTCAGTGTACCTCGTTGAATTTGCTATATTTTACATCAAGTTCAGTTTATTTGTAAGTTCATTTTACAAAATTGTTCAATCACTAGTCTGTATGAAAATAAGACTATTCTTCGCCAAAAAAGTTCATTTAAAGTTTGAAAGGTTTCATTCTGCTGTGAATTTATTGAACTTTACAGGAAAAAACAATGAAACATTATTAATCAACATTTTGGATGAATTCTCGGGCTTTTCGCTTAATACCACCTATCGTTTTTGGCAGAACAGAGCTATCAAATATACCTGCCATCTACTTTCACCACATCTGCAATTTAGATGTTTTTTTTTAAACATTTCTTCAGTTTGTTTTTGATAATTGCCCAATATTTTTCGATGGGATCAAAATTGGGACAATATGGTGGGTTGAGAGTTTTTCTCTCATGACATAACAGAAGGCCGACTCTCTCCTATCACTTCTTTTTCTATTATTTTTTCAAGACGCGACTCAAGATTTCTTTTAATTTATATGCATGGAATTAAATAAAAATGAATATAATGAAACGTTGATTATTGCATTACTTTGAATTTCCCGTAGTATAATTTTCTGACATCATCCGTCTCAATTCCGTTTTCATGTCCTTTAAGTGAAGTCCTCACTCACTTCCCCTCATCATAAATGTTCAATGAAGAATTTAAAGGATTTGAGCACTACATTTGCTGTTGCCTACCAAGCAGGTGAATCTAACGCTGTTATTATGAAACGATTATTTAACCGTTTTAAAACATCGGCATCATACCTGCAGTGAAGAAAATTGATGATTTGGAGTCGCACCATTTGCTTTCTTCTTATTTTCGAAAAGTTTCCGCTTAACTAGAGCCCAGTACTTTTCTATTGACCAAAGTTCTGAACAGTTTGGTGGATTGGCTTTGTTTGACACGCATTTGACCTCTTACCCTTATACCATTCCAGGACGGCTTTCGCATAGTGGCAAGAGTGGCATTCCTTCCAAAGTCAGAGTACGTATGTTTCGTCGTCCATTATGATACAAGAAAATGTTTACAAAAAATTGGTGTAAAGCTCCTTAGTACGAATTTTAGCAGGGAAAATTAGGTTGTCATCACGGTTGGGCACCTTTTTCATTTTGTACGCCTTCAGTCCTTACTTTGCTTCACTTGCTGTACGCATGATTTTGACTTCCAAACTTTGCGAGCCACATTTCGCACAGAGAGATTGGAGGTTTTCTCAATAATGGCTACCACCTTCTTGTCCATTTGTCCGCAGCATACTTTTAGATTTGAACCACTTCCAATCTTTCAATCCAGAGTCAAGCGCTCGTCAAATGGTTTGCAAACACAATATATACTTTTTGGTAGTTTTAGTTTCTTGGCAACATCGCGTACCGAGAGATTCGGATTTTAATGCCGTTCGTACAAAATGTGTTTGCGCACTTCCACTCGATTCGACACCATTTACTGAATATAACAAGAATGTAAACATCTTGTACCACGGAATAAAATAGACAGTTTCAGCTGTCATATAAATGAAACGTTTCAGCGATCTGTGAAATAATTTTAAACTACACCGAATGAAAAGTGTCCGAAATTGACCGCGGACAGGCTTTATGGTTCGTCGTTGGTCAAAACGCAGGAAGAGGGTCGTTGCAAAAATAGGCAGTATAACTTTCTGACTCTGGTTTACGCTCTGGATTTTTGCTTACATTTTACGCTGTCGTGATGCATTCCAAAACGTTTCGCTATTTTGTTCATCGGACATCCTTCCCACAAAGCCACTTATCCACCACTTGAATTTTAGCGTTCTTTACGATTAATTTTATCTCGAAAATGAAAACGTTTTAGAGTAGGTTCAGGAGCTGATCAAGTTGTTGACAGGTAAACGCGTCAAATGTAAGTACACTGATAGGCAAAATAAAGTGCCCACCTCATCATCTTTGGGTCAAATGAAAGTAAACACACTGTAGTCTCTTCTTGGCAGTATGTTTCGGGTCGTTGTCCTGCTGAAGTGCGTACTTTTCTTCGAGACCCGTCTGGATCTGCGAAACCTCCAGATTAATTCGCAGGAAGTTAATGTAGGAATCTGCTTGCTCAAGAGCAAACCTGCACCGTTTGGCTTTGTTTGTCTTGCTGATAAATGGGCGCTTCCGGGCAACTTTGTCAGTCAGCCCCTGTGCTACAAGACGGCAATGAACAGATCGACCAGAAATTGATAGCTGAAGGGTTTCCTGGATCTCACGGACAGGTACTTTTTGTTTTTTTCTGGACTTCACGCATGATCTTGGTATCCGTTTCACGTTTCCTGCTTCTGCCTGGGCAATCCACCACCTATCCGAACGTTTCAGTAGAATTTTTCCAACCGCTGCCTTGCTTATACTGTACTTCCTAGTGACAGCCCGGTACGATTCACCGTTTTGCACATCACGTTCTCGAATTTTTTAAACTGAATAAAACGCGATCACGCGTACAAATGCACCAGATCAAGCCGTTTTCTATCCGGTTCAGGAGGTTGTGTTGACCACAAACGAAGGCTTCGCGGTTGTAAAAGTGAATGCAGTGTTCTTCTGCAGCTGCTACGCACTGCCAAGATGGTCGATCGAACAGTTTTCCAATATGCTCGATCGGATGACAACGGAGCTAACTGGCCTGAACCTGTTGGTAATAGCGGGGGACTTCAACGCTTGGGCGCTCGAACGGGGGAGTCGCCTTACCAACCCCAGGAGCCAGATTCTTTATTGTGTCGTTATCGTATCATCCACAATACAAGGCAGCGTGTGGAAGGAGGACCATCCACTCGATTCGCCCGTAGATGGAGGACGTCGTACTTGATGTAGAGACTTTTAAAGAGGCGCTGAGAGGGAACGAAACTTACGCGAAACCCAGAACCTTGCGGCGAACGACTGTTATGACACTTAAACGAGCGTGCGATGCGACCATGAGAGAGTCAAGCCGAGTAATGGAAGATCGCTGTGTATTGCGGCTGGAGGCGGAGGAGCAAAGAGCGCAGCCAGACGCCGAAAGAATCGAGCGTAGAAAGGCGCTAGTCGCAGCGAAGGCCGCACTAAAGAAGGAGATAAAGGCCAACAAGCGAGCCTGCTTCGATGGTCTGTGTCAGAAGGCCAATACGAATCCGTGGGGTGACGCCTACCGGGTAGTAATGGCCAAAACCAGCGGATGGGCGACTCCAACCGAGCGTTCACCAGAGCTGCTGCAGGTGATCGTTGGGGGACTCTTTCCGAGTCACGACCCGAGTCCATGCCCCCCCGCCGCCGTAGATTTGTCCCATGACCAGCGTTCCAGTATCCCAGACCTTAACGCTGTCATAGCGACGGAAGGGTGGACGGCTCCGCCGAACACCCGTGACCACGTGGGCATTGATAACGGCACAACGGGGGCCGGCGACGAGGCGACGGTGACGAATGAGGAACTCATTGCGATAGCAAAGTCGCTAAAGGTGAACAAAGCGCCGGGACCGGATGGTATTCCGAACCTGGCCATCAAGACGGCTATCTTGCTGGATCCCGAAATGTTCAGGGTGGTGATGCAAAAGTGTCTGGACGAGGGCGTCTTTCCGGGACGCCTGGAACAATTCAGACCTCTAGTATGTTGCTATCATGCAAGACGAGGAAAGCCACCAGAGGGATCCATCGGGCATATAGACCTATATGTCTGTTGGACACAGGGTGGTGTCGCGAGTAAGCCCAGTCTGTCTGTACGACGGAGGCAGTACAGTCGGACTGTCCAGATACCGTTTGGTACCGGATCGACGGTTCGATCGTACGTCTCAGTGGTATGGCAGAGGCGAGGTCACTTCTGTGCAACGCTGGGTGAAGATCGTCGGGTTTGCAGACGACATCACTCCTCAGAGTGTAAGCGTCGAATCCATATGACAGATGACGGAGTTAACGGTCTCTGCACTGCTTTGGCATTGTGGAGAGATGGATGAGTTCCATGAAAACTGGAGCATAGCCCACCATAAGACTCGAGGTTCACGCGTTGTTAACCATCCAAAAATCGGATGTTAGTGAGGCAGGTTATTTTTAGATCATGGATGCACCACAGTAAGTGATGCGAACAATGAAAGAAAGCGCAGTAGACTGCTTTTTATTTTTAAATCTGGTGATAGAAAGAGGCAAGTGACAAATTCCAAGGAAGGGGACGGGCCTGGGATTGAACTCCCGACCATCTGATCAGTAAGCTGAACGGATAACCACTGAGCTACCCAACCGCGTAGTTTTTTCAATCCGTTTTTTTCAATACAAATTGATATTTTAGTTCTTTAAGTTGAGCTCTTTTTTTATTTTGATTTCATAAGTGAAACTTGAAAAGATCATAGAAATTAAAGTAGGTAATAGAAAAAAATAACTACAGTGTGTTTACCAGAATTTGAACCAAATAAAGGAGAGAAATTCAAAAAATGATGAGGAGGGCACTTTCTTTTGCCTATCAGTGTAGATTCAGACCGAT
>JASCZW010009307.1:0-72800 GCA_034211315.2 Aedes japonicus | reverse complement strand
GTTGAGAGACTTGAAAGCCCATCTGGACATAGGAAAGAACAAATTGAAAATTGGTAGGAAAATCTTTGACTTGAAAAAGAAGTTTCCTGAAAAACAAATCATAAATCTAACAGAACAGGAAGAGCAATTTATCAGAATAAAGACTGCAAACGAAGGAGAGTTCATTGTAGGCAGTGAAAAAAACATGGGAAATTTTTCAATTTTACCCGGAATTTATTATAGCAAAAATAACAGCGCTTACGTTGCAATAAAAAACCACAGTAAATCCCAAATAGAAATAAACATGAATGAAATTGACTTTGATAATGACGAATTTATTACAGCTGAGCGACCTACAAAGAATAATAGAAATAAATTTAACATATTAGACGACACATTAAATAAACAGGAAAAACAGGCGCTGGAAAAACTTGTTGAAGAAAATTCGGAAATTTTATATTCCGATGATCAAAAATTAACCTTTACACACCAGATAAAACACAAAATTCGAACCGTAGATAACATACCGATTCATTCTAAATCATATCGATATCCTCAAATATTTGAAAGTGAGGTACAAACCCAAATAAAAAAGATGTTAAAGGACGGGATCATCAAAGAGTCCATATCGCCCTACACATCGCCTGTGTGGATAGTGCCAAAAAGGTAGACGCATCAGGTGTGAAGAAATTTCGGCTAGTCATAGACTACCGAAAACTTAATGAAAAAACGATCTCTGACAGATATCCAATACCGGACATTACGGAAATATTGGATAAACTAGGAAGAGCAACTTACTTCTCAACATTGGATCTAGTGTCTGGATTCCACCAGATTCAGCTGGATGGAAAAGACATCGAAAAAACTGCCTTTTCTGTAAGTTCAGGCAAATACGAATTCACTAGAATGCCATTTGGCCTCAAGAACGCTCCTGCCACCTTTCAGAGAGTAATGGATGCCGTTCTTAGAGATTTCATTGGTGAATGTTGTCTTGTTTACATGGACGACATCATCATTTTTCAACTTCGTTCGAGGAACACGTCAAAGACATACGCAAAGTTCTCCACAAACTGAAAGAAGCTTGTCTAAAAATTCAACTAGATAAATGCTTTTTTTTAGACGGGAAGTTCAATTCCTTGGACATACCGTAACAAAAGATGGTGTCAAGCCAAATACTGACAAAATAGAAGTTATTAAAAAATGGCCCACTCCGAAATGCGAAAAGGAGCTAAAACAATTTCTTGGCACAATTGGCTATTACCGCCGTTTTATAAAGGACTTTGCCAAAATGGTCAAACCTTTAACACAATTATTGCGAAGTGATACATGCTTCGAATTTACTCCTGATAAAATCAAATGTTTTGAAAAATGCAAATCGCTTCTTACTATGGACCCAATTTTGGCGTACCCAGATTTTTCAAAGGATTTTATTCTTACCACAGACGCCAGCGACTTTGCAGTTGGCGCAGTGTTGTCACAAGGGCAAATAGGGAAAGACCACCCGATTGCCTATGCCTCGAGAACATTAAGCAAGTCGGAAGAGAATTATTGCACAACGGAAAAGGAATTATTGGCTATTATATGGGCTGTCAAGCATTTCCGGCCATACTTATACGGACGACGGTTCAAGTTGGTCACTGATCATCAACCATTAATTTACTCTATGACAAGTGCCAATCAGAAAATTATTAGATGGAAATTAGACTTAAGTGAATTTGATTTCGAAACAATCTACAAACCCGGAAGAGAGAATGTCGTAGCAGACGCTCTTTCAAGAATTAAGCAAACTGAGATAAATTCCAATAGCCAAGACAGTACAGAAGACACCCAAGACGAATATGAAAGCGACGGAGCGACAATTCATTCGGCAGACACAAGTGACGACCATTATATTTGGACAACGGAAAAACCGACAAACTCATTCAAGAATCAAATAATTTTCAAAATTTCTCCCATAGACGTGGAAGCTCATGAGCAAATTTTTCCAAAATTTCACAGGTTCACTATCTCAAAACCGGAATACAATGAAAAAGATATAGTTACTATTTTCAAAGAAAAATTAACTCCAAACGGTGTGAATTGTATTTATTGCCCCTACATCTAACACAATTAATTCAGGAAACATATAGAAAACACTTTTCTCACAACAAAATTTTCAAGCTATTTATTTCACAGGTACTACTCCAGGATGTAAGGCTATCAGAAGAGCAGGACGAAATCATACGCAAAATTCACGAGTACGCACACAGAGGCATGAAAGAGAATAAGGCTCAAATACTTTTGGATTATTTTTTCCTGAAATCGATAAGAAAGTCAAAATTTTTATAAATAACTGTCCTACTTGCAAAAAATGTAAGTACGACAGAAAACCTCCAAAATTAATACAAAAACCAATACCGCGGGAAAACCATTCGAAAAAGTTCATGTAGACATTTTCTTCATGAACGGAAGAAAAATGCTAACTATTGTAGACGCTTTTTCTAAATTTGCAAACGTCATCGCTCTTGAATCGAGGACAATTGTAGACCTTAAAAGAGCAATCACAGAACACATCAGAGTTTTTGGCAGACCAGAAACAATAGTTAGTGACCAAGAACCAAGTTTGACATCCATTGCCTTTATTGGATTTATGCAAGACTTAAACATTGAAATCCACCATGCTAGTTCGAGTAGCTCGAACGGAATAGTGGAAAGATTCCACTCGACGCTTATTGAATTATATAGGACTCTTAACACAAAATACAAAGATTTGGAATTTTTCGACAAAATTAATATATTCGTAGATATTTACAATAATACAATTCACTCAACGACTGGATTCAAACCAAAACACGTAATTTTTAACTATCAGAACGAAACAAGTACGGACGAAATTTTACAAAATTATAACAAAGTTCAATCCGCCATAAAAGTACAAATGGAAAAACGTAAAAGACAGGTTGAAAAAGAAAACAAAGCCAAAAGCTCACCTAAGGAGTTAGAACCAGGACAAAACATTTACGTAAAAGTTAACCAACGTATCACAAAGGACAAAGATCCATACAAGATTTCAAAAGTAATGCAAAACGAAGAACTCACTTTTAAAGACACATATGGCGTTAAAATTCACAAAAATAGAGTTAAAGAATAAATTTTCCTACTTATTTCAGACTCATTCAATGGACTTCAGCATCCATCTATCATGACGTATCGACAAGAAACGGACTATTGACGATTAAATTGGACGCAGTACACATTAAAACAGGGTACGAACGAATAATTCATAAGGTAAATTTAGATGAGATAAAACAAAATATTGTTTACATTGAGAATTTAGCAAATACTATTAACATATCGGATCACTTAGAACAAACACTGCAATTCAAAATCAAGAAGGCATACGAAAAATTGTTAGGATTTTACCCAAAACGCGTCAAAAGAGGACTTTTTAACGCACTAGGAAAAGTAATTAAATTAATAGCAGGTAATCCCGATCAAGAAGATTTGGATTTAATTAATCAAAATGTAGAAACATTAGAACTTAACAGCAACAAAATCATTGACAATCAAATTAAACAAATAAAAATCAATAATGTTTTACAAACTACTATTAACAAAGTTTCAAAAACTCTTAGATCCATTAAAGAACACGTACAGATGCAGAACACAGCACTTAGGAAAGACCTAGAATTAATCAATTTAATTTTAAACATTGATATTCTTATAAAAACTTTGGAAGACTTGGAAGAACAAGTCGCTTTCTCGAAAACCAATAGCTTGAACAAAAATATTCTTGGTATAAATGAAAAAGACTATATTTGGAAATTCTTAGAAAATCAACAAATTGGCATAAAGTTTGAAGATGAAATTTATAAATTTGTACAATCAGTTGTTTCGTTACAAAACAATCACATCATTATAATTGTCAAACTTCCCATAATTGAACCGAAGCAGTACACATTGATGCAGTTGGAACCAGTCAACGTAAATGGAACGAGGATCGACACGAGCATCCGCTATGTGGCTTACAATCAACAGACATTCTATGAGCAGAGCGAAAAGTGTTTCATCTGTAATAATAACTTCCCAGTAAACGACGAATGTATCTTCAACATCCTAACTAATCAGAAAGCTAAATGCCCGATGTACAAACAACCAGTCCAACCAATAATCAAGGAAATCAGCACTGGTACCATTCTCATCGACACATACAAAGCAGTATTAATCCAGGATTCATGTGGAGAGTCTCAACTAATTTCCGTACCAACCATCATCGAAACAGGTAACTGCACAGTTACAGTGCAGAATCTTACGTTCAAAAGCAATACTAAAATCATAAATCATCACGAATATCTCACACCAATATTCGGCAAAGAGATCGAAATTATTAAACAGAAGACCGACATCAACGAGATACACCAAATGAATCTCGATAATTTAAAGGAAATTCAAAGACTTAAATTTCACATGACCAGCTCCCAGACACTTGGAGGAATAGCCATTGCCTCCATTGTCTTTTTACCCTTAACCATATTCTGCATTCGTAGATTCAAAAGTCAACCAGAAGTCAACCTTATCAAGTCCAGAAGGAAGATACCATCACTCTACAAAAGACCAAAAGAAAGCCCGACATCAATCCATTGGGCAACACCCAGAAGACAGCAACCGTTTCAAAGGATGGGACAATCGGCCTGACAGAATCCCTCTTTCCCGCACCGAGGTTCGTTCTTACGAAAGGGTCAAACAAGCCAATCGAGGACGCTTGACACTTAGGGGAGACGTTATGACGGTTCCCGCCACCACCATAGAGATGCAACACCAATAGTTCCACCCGAGCCCATAGCAAAAACAACCAACCGTGCTTGGCCCATTGCACGCGCATAAGGATAAAATGATGACACGCGCGAGAATTACCAAGCATGCGGACAAAGGTTTCACCGGAATCACGCCACATGGAGGAATGCCGATTCAGCAGACTTAGTTAATAAAAAGTGAAGAAAATCGAAATATCAGTTAGTTCTAAGTGTGATGTTGTAGCGATAAGTAAAAATCGTTAATAAATTTATTTTTTTATGCTAACCAGATTGGAAATAGCATATATATATATATATATATATATATATATATATATGTATATATACTAGCTGACCCGGCAGACATTGTCCTGCATTCAATTGAAATACTTATTGGAAAATTGAAGAAGGTATTAGCTTGAATTGCAAACTTATAGTTGTTAGATGGCATTCGATCCTTGAACATTTGAATCAATCCATTGGGCTCGTGAAGCATCCATCGCTTGCAATTGTTGTACAATGCCCCGCTTCATGGTGGAATAATGTTGCTGAGTGTATCTCCTTTGAAAAAAATCTGTAGAAATTTATGGTCTTCGTCCATCGGTGGCAACATTGAACTCGCTTTTTGGTAAATTTGACCTGTGGCGAAGACGGTTTCACAATTTCATAATATACTAATTTTAAAACTCTGTAAGGTTCAATGTCCACGAAAACTTTTAAATATTATTATGTGCGTTGCGCCAAACGAAGTCATTTGAAAACAATCATTATAACTCTGGATGTTCTGCAGAAAATGTTTAGAACTACTTCCTGATCCAGACACCAATGAGCGCAAAGGCTCTGGTGTTTCATTTGGGACTTCAATGCATTGAAATGATAACAAACTACACTCATTAATCCAATGGCGACTGATGTTTTCGCATAGTCATCAACCAAAGGCAGCACGTTGGAGATTTTGTGGAATGTAGGCTTGCCTTCGTAATCGATTTTTAAGGTTATGTTGGGCACGATTGCTACCAGATACTTGCCGATAACGCTTCTTTCTAACATTATCGCTTGTATGTTGAGCTGCTCTTTCTTCTTCACTCAACATCATACGAGCCCGTGAAATCCGTTGTCGATCCAATTCATTTTGAGTTGCACGCTGATCGTCGCTTTGTCTCATTCGAGAGTTTGCTGAGCTAGCAGCCGACCGATATTATTCTGTCTAGCTGGAGGTATTGTACAATAATACTAACTGAAATGAACTGAAATCGCAACTTAATTAGTGTCTTTTTAATTTTTCGTAATATCCTCGTTTTCACCAATCTGATGCACTATTTATCTCACGGCGAACGATACTAATGTAACCAAAAACGTAATCACACATTTATCAGTTCAATACATTAGACATTAACTAATACCTTCACTCCAATTCTTGACCAACAATAGAATAGGACCTAACAACATTTGTAAACATACACTTCTGAGGCTTTTTTGACGTAGACTACGTCTTACGGCAAGGGTAGGGTGTCAATTGAAAATCTAAAATATTGCGACCGTCACGAAAAACCGTACGTTTTGTACGCGAATAACTCAAATAATTCACGATAGATTTACATGATTTCTTCTTCAATCGGTCGGAAATTTTACCGCGCTCCAATTCAATTGTCAAACATTATTCTCAAACAATAGTAAACTATTGAAAATAATGCAAATATATGGTGATGTCTTATAATGTCATTTTGCAGAGTAAATTTACCAAATTTCCTATCACAGATTTCAAATCGAAGCAAGGAACGTCTTGCATCATCTTCTTCTTTTTTATGTTAGAGAGATACTTTAACCCAGTGGTGCTCAGGTAGATGCTGGCAGTGGGCCAAAATGAAATTTTGCGCCAATGCCACGGGCCGCAATGAGTTATGTTTAATGGCTTAAAATAATTAATAAACAGCTCATTTTGAGGACACGCTACTAGTAGATGTACCTGAAATGTAAAGCAATGCTCTTTCTTCCAAAATAAAAAAAATTACAAACAACAAAATGTAGATTTATATCATACTCAATTTATTTGAAAATCAATAAAAAAAAACTTTTCGCATTTTAATACATAATTCACTTACACTTTTCTTGAGCAAGCTTATTGAGATCAGCCTTCATGCTAGAGGTCGAAATACGCAATGAATTGTCCAAATGTTCATCACTTATCCTATTTCTTGCTTTTGACTTTACTTGCTTTATCACGGAAAACAGTTGTTCACAAATGTATGTGGATCCAAACAAAGAAGCTACGAAAAGAGCATGATTTCGCAGCTCTGGGAAGCGCTCTTCCGGAACAAATTTGGCATAGAACTCCAACAAATCATGTCGATCAAATTTTTCTCGCAGTTCCGTGTCGCACTGTAACTCAATTAGTTCCATTTGGATATTATCTGGGGCTTGTTCAGCATCAACACTGAATGGAGCAGAAAAAAGTTTTAGAATTTTTTCATGCGCTTTGAAATCTCCAAATCTACGAGAAAAATCATTTTTCATTGTTTGGAGTGCGTCAACGTATTTTTTAGTCAACGCCACATTGCATTTTCCGAGAGTAGGGAAATGGGCAAAATTTAGAATTTTCATCTGTTTCTCCCACAACACGAGTTTGTTTTCAAATGTACTGATTTGATTAAACATGCTGTGCACCAATTTGCCTTTACCCTGGAGACTTAAATTCAAATCGTTCAGATGCGTTGTAATGTCAGTCAGGAAAGCCACTGATTTACCTTTGCTCTCCATGAATTCGACGATTTCTTTCCGAAGACCAAATACGCGTCGCAGCACCTTTCCCCTGCTCAGCCAACGTACCTCAGTATAATATGGTACGTTACCATATTCTGCATCCGTGTCCACTAGAAGAGCCTGAAATTCTCGATGGTTCAATGCGTGCGATCGGATGAAATTGACTATTTTGATGACATCTTTCATGACATCTTTGAATCCCACGCTTTTGGCGCAGAGGTTCTCCTGGTGCACGATGCAATGGTACTGGGAGAATTGCTCTGACACTTCTGGTAATTTTCGAAGATGGGCAATTGCACCTTCATGTTTTCCTATGAATAAACATTTTTTTTCAGTAATAAAATGATTAAGCACAGAGAACAGACAAACAAGCTCAAACATTTCATGAATTCATAAATAAATAAATAAATTTAAACATACATAAACGTATGAAGAAAAATACCTAAAATTTAACACCAGCCTTGGTACTAAATTTTCCAAGGCCGTAAATCTGATAAAGCTGAATATTTTGCATCAATTTGTATGCAACCCTTCAAGTAAGAAGTATGAAGTAAATAAACTTACGGCCTGATGCCAGCGCCTAATACATCAAATGTCCATAATAAATGTGATAATGCCAGTACTGTCAAAAGGCGACGTTCAAAATAGCACAACATTTTAGGCAAGAATTTTAAGGAGCTTGCACGTCTTTACACTGCGGTATAAGCTTGAATAATTTAAATAAGATGGAAAACAAAATACATACCACACATAGCGGGAGCTCCATCGGTAACAACTCCGGACATTTTCTTCAGCGGTAGATCAAACTTTTCTAGAACAGCGCACAGAGCATTAAAGATATCAATGCCCTTCGTCGTTCCTTGCATGGGGAAAAGGCTTGCCAATTCCTCAGTCACCTCAAATTTCTTAGATATGCCGCGGATAAAAACTGCCAATTGAGCTGTGTCAGATATATCCGCGCTCTCATCCAGCGCCACTGAATAAAATTCAAAGCTGGCAACTTTTTCCTTCAAACTCAACACAAGATTTTCAGCAATGTCTTCAACCCGTCTGGTGATGGTCGCCCGCGACAAACTCACTTGCGCAAAGATGCGACTTTTTTGGGGATAAATCATTTGAACCACAGCTTCCATACATTCCTTAACAAACTCGCCATCAGAAAATGGCTTCAAATGGGAAGCGAGTTTTTCTGCGATAATGAAACTTGCCTTTGTGCACAACTCGTTTTCTTGCTTTCTTCTCACAAAAAAGTTTTGCTGGCTACTCAAATTTCCCCTGAACTCAGCACATTTTTCAGCCCGCGCCACACCGACATATTTATCCATTTTTGACGCATGTTTCGACTCGTAGTGGCGCTTCACATTAAATTCCTTCATAACTGCAACAGCTTCGTTGCAAATCATACACACCGGGTTTTGATTAATGCGCGTAAAGAAAAACATTTCAGACCACTTCTCCTGGAAAACACGTCCTTCATCCGCCACTTTCCGTTTTTTGCAAGTGGCTTCCATTTTCACTGAATAATTGCTCGAAACTTCTCAGAACTACGCACGCGACTACAGAACGGAACCAATTGACAACAGACACTGAATGGTGAAAGTGAATGAACCTGTGGTTGCGGGAGCGAAAATATGACTGCATTCTCCCTTTCTTTCTATCCCGCCTTTTTGGTCATTCATCATCTGTGTAACAAGCACGGTAAAAATTGTTCACATAAAACTATGAGAATCACAATTATTGCACAGTAAGAAATGCAACTCAAATCGAACAGCAAATAGCTACATATTCAATGAAGTTCTCATATTTCTCAAACGTTATCGTGGGCCGCAGGATGAGCACCACTGCTTTAACCAATCGTGTCATTTGTCTCTCCATGTACGTCTCGCAGGCAGCTGAAAACGGCATAAGCGCACACATAGGAAAATTTTACCTCAGTCGTTTGGCAGCATTGAAGCTGTGCGGAGCCGGTCGCAGGTAGCTGGTCGCAGGCAGCTGGGCAGCTGCTTCATTTGCCGGCAGCGGAGCTGGTCGCAGTGGCAGCTGTTGGTCGCGTAGCAGCTGATGGTAATATGTACCAAGGCTCTCCCAAATAGCGATCGTCGCGATTAGGTAAAATGGCGGATTATGGGGGCGCACAATCACGTCGGTTTGTGCAAGCCGCCATCTTACCTCATCGTGACGATTGTTTCGCCGCGACTTCGTAAACGCTGCTGTTTGGAGGAAAGCGTCCTTGGGGCGAGCAGCAGAAGGTGCAAATAATCTGTCCTTTTGAGGACAATAAATTAAAATAAAAGAGTTGTTTATTAAAGAACTAATCTTAAATTTAGCTCGGTGCTCGATGGAGGGCGAGCCGTCGGTAAAAATTGATAAATAAATTGATAATATGTCCTTTTGAGGACAACTAATTTAATTGAAAGGGTTGTTTATACACGAATTAAACTTTTATTTCGTTTGGTTTGTGTGCCTAATATCATGGTGCCGATTCGTTCGCTGCAACTGCAAAAACGCCTTCATGGAGGGCGAGCCGTCGGAAAAATTTTACCCAACTGGTTGGAGCAATCCACAAATAATCTGTCCTTTTGAGGACAATCAATCCAGTTCAGAGAGTTGTTTTTATTAGAATTAAATTAATATTTCGTTGAGTTTGTGCGCCATTGAATCTAGTGCCGATTTGTTCGTTGCCAACAACTAATTGGGACGTTGGAGAAGGTCCTTAAACTCGAGGTAGGAAATTGATATTTATTAAATTTAAATCAACTTGACAAAGTGCATGTCATCATTACGATCGAATATCTCTCTACGAATCGCTTTGTTCTCCCTGTCATAATAAATTTCAACATAGTACTAATTGTATTCTGGTGATGAACTGCGCAGCGTGCTTTTACTGCATATAAACCTACTTATGATATCGATACAACTAATGCGCTGAACATGTTTTAATGCGTGATTATTTTCTCAAGTGTTTATTTTATATTTATAAGAATTTATTATATATTAACCAACCTTTTCTCCCATACCCATTGCAAAGAATAATGATATTTTATAAAACTCACTCTCTTTCTTCTGCGAGATCGAATATGTTCATATATATTTCGATTTCCTTAACGTTTTAGCCATATTGAATTCACTAATTTACCTGATATTCACATAGAAACATGAATAATAATTTCACAAGAAAACCATAGACCATATTTAAGGTACGCATTTCACGTTATATTCCCAACTATGGCCTTATGTATTCATCACATAGTAAAATGTACAATATAAAAGTTTTCAATGGAAAAGTAAAAGTGAGCGGTTGTGTATTTTTCGAAGGGCTTATTCATACCAACACCTATATAACTAAATGAATATAGTGGGAATTTTAATGTTTTGAAATGGAATGTCCGATTGATCATATGAGAAAGTCATTTAGTTTTAATAAATTAGCTTTATATTTCGTATAGTATACCGAATATAGCTGAATGCCAAATGCGATAATATAAATAAATGCCAGGAGCAATGAAATAAATAAACTTTACTGAAATTCGTTCGAACAAGAATCCTTAATGATATATATATCCATCGAAAGTTTTCGACTTAATAATGTTAGTTGGTGACTTTTCATGGTCCAGTACAGCAAACGCATGGTTAAGCATGTCTTAGCAAAGGTATAACTAGTTGAATATCGTAGCTAAATTATTGTATGAGTTATAGTTGAAATTGTAATCGTGCGCTACATTATCGACTGAGTCAAGGGACATGTACCCTATATAACCTTAGGCTTTGTGCACAAATTACGTAACGCATGAAGGGGGGAGAGGGGGGTTGAGCAACCGTTACTTATTGTGACATATGGGGGAGGGGGGGTTTTAAAATCGTTACGTAACAAAATAACCAATTTGAAATATAAATCAAAAGTGATAGCCAATTGAAAATCAATAAAATTTCCTGCGTGCCAAGCTAAGTAACAAGTAGCAAAGGGTTAATTTATACTAGTTAGGAATCATGTTTAAATTTTTTGCGAAAACCCCACTTTCAATGCGTGAAATGAAAGCTTTAAATCATTTTTTTGAAGAAAAAATCAAAACTGAACCAAAGCTTTGTTTTTATATTATTAATCACGTTTGCCATAACTGGAAAACTGCACCAATTATCGCCATAGTTTTAAATTTTGGTTCCTTTGGTGGCCAATCGCATGGATTCCTTATGGGAGTGGCCATAATAAAAACACATCTATGGCTAAATGGAGCAAGAAAGCTGAAATTTTAAGGAAAATGGAAGTTTTTCTTTTGATTTCAGACCAAACTCTAAAGCTTCGATTAATGGAGACGTACTATTTAAATGTGATCTTCTGAAAGAAAGGTATCTTATGACGATTTGTATCACCAATTGGCGCAATCGTCCATAAAAGGTACATCTACATGCCGAGAAATGTATTGTTCTGTATAAATTCAAGCAATTGTATAGTTGACTCGCGGCTTACCCATAATTTTCATTTATTCAAACAATACGGATTTTGTTTGAACCAACAATAAATTTTGTTGCTTCTAAAAGCGCTGTAAAGAAGGCTTCTCTTGAAAACAAAAAGCACTTATTGTTGAATCAAAAAATAAGATTTTTGGAAAGATTCTGTGGAAATAATAATTGATTAACAATATTGTTGTTTATCTTTATTTGAGAGACTTTCAGCCGGTGGCTGATTCGTCTTTGACGCTTTAACAATATTGGATTCGATAAGAAATTTTGTTTGTGATGATATATCATTGCATTATACTAAAACAACTTGTAGTTTGATTTAATACACAGAAAATGTTGATTCTATTCCTTGCGTTCAATCACCCAATATTCCCCTGCGTGTAGCCTACATCAAATGCACTTGATACTGCCCCTTTTGTTTTGTTTTTGCCGTCATGAATTAGTCATACACAGCCCTAATTCATACACTGCACTGATTAAACGGAAAACTCTGATTGAGATATTTAAAAAAAATTAATAATAATTAGATTATAAAAAATTGCAACAGGTTAATAGAATGCATTGCAGAAAATACTGTTTCAATCTTTTTACTAGATTTAAGTGATATGAGCAAAAAAAATTTGTGATACTTTAAATAATTGAAAGACATTTGAGTGAACTTTTTGAACTAATATTTGTAACAGTTTTAAAAACATTCAGTAACCTGAATAAATGCAATATAATGAGTAGAATGTTTTTCGTAATCTTTATAATTGCTTTAAGTTACTTAAATGACATTAATTGACTGATTTTAGCCATCTTTACTAATTTCAAGTTACCGAAATGAGATTTAAACATTAAAACCACCTCAATTACAGTTTTTGAGATGATTTTATAACAATTGAGAAGTAGGTGGGGGGGGGGGGGGGTCCGTGAGCGTTATGTAATTAAAGGGGGGGGTCTAGTCACGCGTTACTTATTTTGTTACATAGGGGGGAGAGGGGGTCCAAAATCTCGGTTTTCTGCGTTACGTAATTTGTGCACAAAGCCTTAAAACAACTGCAACTTCTCTCGTTTTTTGTTTAATCCCTTGCCGTCTGTTGAAAGCATTCTGGCCGGGCTCTAAAGGAGGTGGTTCTTCTCTCTTTTTATTATGCCAATCAAGTTGATTTTGTTGGCTTTTTGTCATTTCCAGGTTTGCCTCATCATACAAGCGATTCCTGGCTTCGACCATCTTTCCTACGTCCAATGGTCGTTCACTGCCATCCTTTAACCCGTAAAATATTTCTCTGGGTTTTAATTTGGTGGCGGAGTGAATGGCGTTGTTGTACATAGTACACGCCAGTAAAAAAATTTCTTTTTGGCATAAATTTTCAAATTTGTGCCTGTTGCAACGAAAGATTTCGCTCACGGTCGAGTGAAATCTCTCTACTGTGCCATTGCTTTCGCTATGGTTGGCCGGTGTAAAATATTGTTGTATATTGAGTTCGTTAAGTAAGCCTCTTATCTCTATGGATTTTATTGCTGGTTCATTGTCTGAAACTAACAGCTTAGGGTATCCATGAAGAGAAAAATATTTTATTAACCCTTTTCTTTCATGGGGAATTGCCCTTGATTTAATCGGTATAAGTGAACCGAATCTAGAAAATTTATCAATAAATGACATGAAACTATTGGGTTGAGCTATAAAAATATCTGCGTGCACGATGTCAAGGGGTGCCGTGGGTAACGGGGTTTCCCCGTATTTAATCTGATAGGGCTTCCTTTCATACTTATTGCGATTGCAAGCATCACACATGATAACGAATAGCCTTATTTTCCTTTTCAAATTTGGAAAATAGTGTCTCCTTAAAACTTCTTCATAATTTTCTTTGATGCCACGATGAGCGCATTCGTGGGTTTGCTCGATTAGCAAATCCTGCTCTTCCTCGGATGTGACGTCAATTAATTGTTTCTGGGAAATTTTTATCTTGAAATTTTTGTGTATACTGAAATAGTTTCTGTAGACGACTTGAAGAGATTGTATAACGTTCTCTGGACACATTATACAATTAACTCTTTTAGGACTCATATATTCCCTCAAAATTCTAATCAATGCGGGTACTCCAAAGTTAAGCTTTGTAATAACACGCCTATAAACTCTGGGAAATATTTCTTCAAATGTTTCGGTGTCCTCATTTCCAATCTTCAGTATAATTTGATTATGGAAGAAATTGATAGGTTGTTCTGTAACTTTTATTAAATCCGTGATGTCGGATTCGGCAGAGTGTACTGATGAACTGTCCGAGGAATCATCAGCTGGATCATCTGATGTTCCTTCGTTATTATTTATTTCTGAACTCTCTTGGGGTATCCTGGACAGGGCGTCGGCAACAACGTTCTGTTTGCCAGGTTTGTACACAGGAGTGAAATTAAACTCTGATGAGCGTAGTCTCCATTTTACTAGCTTAGAATTTGGAGTTTTCAAATTCAAAGCGTACGTTAACGGTTGGTGGTCCGTGTACAACGTAAACTTTGTTCCAAATAGATAGGGCCTAAAATGTCTGGTAGCCCAATCTATTGCTAGGAGCTCTTTCTCGATCGCCGAGTAGTTCTCCTCGGGCTTAGTTAATGTGCGGGATGCGTAGGCAACGGTTGGCCAACGGTTCCTTGTGACAATACGGCACCAATTGCGAATTTGCTCGCATCCGTAGTCAAAATAAATGGGCGTGAGAAATCTGGATACTGTAACACGTCGCTACTGGTAAGCAGATATTTGCAAGTTTCGAATGTTTTTAGAAATAAAGGAGTATGTTCTACCTCTTCTTTATTTCTTAGTTGAACTGTTAGGGGTTTCGTGATCTTTGCGAAATCTCTTATGAATCGTCAATAATAGCCCAAAAGTCCTAAGAAGCCTTTAAGCTCTTTTTGATTCTTTGGGACTGGCCAATTTTTAATACTTTCAATTTTTCCAGGATTGGGTTTAACACCCTCATTCGTCACAATATGCCCAAGAAAGGCGACTTCTTTCCTTAAGAACTCGCTTTTGTCGAGCTGCACCTTCAAATTTACCTTTTCTAATTCTTTAAGAACTTTAGACAAGCTAACTAAATGTTCTTGTAGTGAGGACGAAAAAATTATAATGTCGTCCGTATAAACAAGATAACATACACCTATCAGGTCCCGCAAAACATGATCCATCACCCTTTGAAAGGTGGCTGGAGCGTTTTTAGGCCAAATGGCATCCTCACAAATTCATACAATCCATGATCAACTGAGAATGCGGTCTTTTGGATGTCTTTAGGGTGAACCTCTATCTGGTGGAAACCAGAGGCAAGGTCCAACGTGGTGAAATATTGACAACGCCCAAGTTTGTCCAATATTTCGGTGATATTCGGAATCGGATACCGATCATCAATTGTTTTAAGATTGAGTTTTCGGTAATCGATTACCAGACGTCATTTCCTATGGCCTGATGCATCCTCCTTTTTTGGGACAATCCAAATGGGTGATGCCCACGGGGAGGTGCTTGGTCGAATTATGCCCTGCTCAAGCATTTTAGATACTTGGTTTTGCACTTCATCTTTGTGACAAAACGGATATCTATAGCTTTTCGTTTAGCAAGGGAGTTCGTCTGTGGTCCTAATGCGATGTTTAATAACATTCGTAAAGGATAAATCTGTTCCTTCTGTGTAAAAGATATTCTCAAATTTTGAAATTACCTTGAGTAAACCCGTCTCTTCCTCTGTATTGAGATGATCTAATCTCAGTTGATTAGAAAATCTCGACTTGCAATTTGTTGTGGTGATGGGAGCTGAAACTTCCTCGAAGTTATGTATTTGGAATGAGATACTATCGAGATCCAGTTTTATCTTTGCGGTTTCCGGGTTATCATTAAACAAAGGAAATATGGCTTCGTTTTGCTTAGCTTGATAAATTCCCGCCGGAATTAAGATTTGAGGAGTTATTCGAATGTCGTTTTCAATATAAAAATCACCTGACTTTATAGGAACGGGTAATGATTTATATAGGATGGAATGCTGAAAGTGGCATTCTGCTATCCTGGGAAATTTCTTTTGCATTTCGATTTTTTCGTTACCTATAAGAATACTATTTTCATTTGCATTTATTATGGCGTTGAGGTTATGTAAGGATTCGTATCCTATCAACCCATCAAAAAATTCATGAAACTTAAAAATATAGAATCTTTGTTTCGGGGCAGGTTTCTTAAGAAAAGATTCGAAGGCATTCCATTCGACATACTCATTAATGGGAAAGGTGCCACTAATATTCTTTACGTTATGTGTGGTTGTATTCTTCCTATATTTTTGCTCCACAATTTTTGGTGATATATAATTTTTATTAGCTCCGCTGTCTACAAGCAGACGGAGTTTTCCTTTCCTGGAGTTTATCTCGAGGTATGGCAGGAAATTGTTATTCGTTAGGTCTGGACATTTGGTTCTAATGCCGCTGAAAAATTTAGTTCATCATTATTACTTTCATCTCCAGCTGGGGGATTCGTGTCAAGCTGATTTTCTGATTCGTTCATTTCACAATTTTCGTAAAGCGGTTCGCTGGCTTGTGGGTAGTAAGTGTGGCAATGCATATCTACAGGGTATGCATCTGGATGGGGCTGGTGCTGTAGATAACCGAAAGAAGGTGCATAGGGAGGAAATCCAAAATGCTGTTCATGCATGTTTGGTCTAAATCTGTTTATATTTTGCTTAAAGCCGGTTTGTGATTGCGGCTCTTGCTTTATTGCTAATTGTCTCGGTTGAATCGGTTGAAATGGTGGCATTGCTGATGTCATTGGTATCGGTGGTTTGGAGTAACCTGATGTTGAAGCCATTCTGGGATAGTTGAACGAATTTGGCTTTTGAAAGGGTTTCTGATAGTTTAATGCTGGGCCTGCACTTTGCGGCACTCTAGCATTGTATGTGGGTAAAAATTGTTTGAAATTTGTTTTTTCGCGTCTCCGGCGCATGGTTGCCTCTTGCTCTGCTGCGCATTGGTATGCTTCAATGAGAGTTTGAGGGCGACTAGTTCTGGTCAAAGCAGACATAGCTTCATGTAGACCGTCGATAAATGCGTTGGTCATTAGGGTTTCATATGTCCCCATTATAGCTTTCGCATGATCTCTGGTCTCATTGTTGATCATAATCTTAGCGTTAATGTCCGCCAAAAGAGATCGACATTCGTAATAAAAATCTGTAACGCTCAGAGATCCTTGGTTTAGGTTTGTTAATTTCGATACTAGGCTCGACAAATCACGCTTGTCGCCAAAGTAATCGGTCAACGTGTTCTTAATAGCACGCCATTCCAGAGGGGTATGGCTAGCTGAAAGCGCATCATTCGCTTTCTCGTTTATTTTGTCGCGAATTATTCCCATCCAAACGGGCATCGCTCGCTCCTGTTCTACGACGGGCAGCGGCTTTTTCGCTTCCTCTATTTTTTCCTCGACGGATTCAATCCATCTCGGCAAATTTTTCGGGTTCCCATTAAACTCGGGAATCATTTTTATGAGGTCTGGAATCCTCAGGTGGTTAGCCGCAGCAATTTGCTTTACGGCTGGGGAAGGTGGTATAGCTTGTGCGGCTGCTGTCTGAAGGGCAGCAATCTGTGAGCCCGCTGGCCCTGTGCCTCAACGAGGGCGACTAATTCTTCTATCTGCCGTTGCAATTCAGCCACGGTTCTAGTCATTTTTTTTGTCTTAATTGATAACACTACTAAATGATAAACACTGATTAACACTTCTTATTGATAGCACAACTTATTGATAATGCACAACTTTAATTGATTTAACTTTTGCTTATTATGTTAGTTCGCGGCCTAACTGTGATATTTTACCGATTTGCTTACCACTGGTGGGGGCGCCTCGATGTGTTATTAGTAGGGGTTAGATTATAGGCGGAGAAGACGGAACCAAAACGGGTTCGAAATCTCGCTTTTACTTAAATCCAGATTCAACACTCAAGTTAAATTCGTGATAAGTCGTCACGAACGGTTTCCCTGGCAAGCGTTGGTTCGTGCGGATGCACTGATTAGCGTCTTCCTCAGTGCTGGTCTCGGTGCTGTCCCTCAGTTGTTGGAATTCGATGGCTGCTGCCGCTGCTATCGCTCGCTGTTGATTAGGATTCACTTTCGACTACACTTTTGGAATATAACTAACACTCAGCGCATCCTACCGACTGCGCCAATTAAATCTTTAGGGATCTTCGGAGTGTTGTTAAAAAACACTAACTACTCTTTGCTACGGTCTACAATCGAATGAATAACATTTTATTACCTGTACAAAATGCATCAGAGCTTGAACGACCAAAAGTGCTTATTCGTAATATTTGGAAATTCTTATGTACTAACTACCTATCGCAGTTGTTACCAGGGGGTGTCGGGTTTCTGTCGTTGCTGTCGTCGTCGTCTTGCTGAGTCCACGTGTTTCTGATGATGGTGCTACCATGGAAATTCGCAGGTTGCGAATGACTGTAGCACGCTGCTGCTTCTGTTGTTGCTGTTGTTGTTGTTGTTGTTGTTGTTCTTGCTGCTGCTGGTACTGCTGACACCAACGTTGCTTCCTTTCGTAGAATAGCCAGTCTGTGTTCTATGCCTTGGGTTGATGTCGTAGGGTGGTTCCTAACTTTTATATATATTTATATATATATATATATTATATATATATATATATATATATATATATATATATATATATATATATATATATATATATATATATATATATATATATATATGTGTGTGTGTGTGCGTGTGTGTGTGTTTTTTCAAAAATGTTTAAGTCCAAAGAATACTCCAAATTGTATAGTTGTAAGCTCTTAGACAAATAAGATGTAAAATTAATGTGTTTTCTAAACCATATTTCCAATTTCCACCTATCTACCCATCCTTTTAATTGTAATTCCTATTTGTCTCGATACGGCCATGAGCATTCAGGTCTGTTCTTCTTACTTTAGTTTTAAGATAACTGACTTGACAGATTTCATTTCTATTCATTTCTATTCATCAACAGGTTATGTTTAAACCCCAATGATGTTACTTCAAACTAAACTAAAACGGTAAATTAATGGTCATGACATAAAACAAACTTAAAATTAAACTATCGATGCGAATTAGACAGGTCTTTTAAAAAACGACTTAACTTACGAAGCATCTGGCGAGTCACGTTAAAATCAAACAAGGCGGAAGCCCTATTAAAGAGTCTTTGTAAACCGCCAATTGCGCCAAACATACTGTTATTGGTTCGCTGTGGAGGTACCGGAGCATCGAACTATTCCTCAGGGTTGCACGTTGATGTTGATTTGCTCCAGAAGATCAGGACAGTCGATGCGGCCTTGCAAGATGTCTGCGATTAACAAAGCCCTGGCTGTATCTCTACGGGCTAACAGGGACTCCAGGTTAATTAGACGGCAACGGCTTTCGTAGCTTGGCACCGTTGTTGTAATATGGAGTCCACACAACCGAGCAGAACTATAACATAGAACGACACAAGGAGCAGTACAACGATTTGAGGCAGTAGATGTCCGTGAAGTTTTTAGCAATCCGGAAGATGAACCCCAGAACGCAGGAGGCTTTGCCGACAGCGTACGAGAAATGCTGCTTGAAGGTGAGTTGGGTGTCCAGAATTACTCCTAGCTCCTTGACTTGACTAACGCGCTCAATTTCGGTGCCAAACAAGACATAATTGAATAAAATAGTCTGTTTCTTGTGCGGAAACGAGAAACTCATTTGGTCGGGTTGACATCCATGCGGTTCAAATTACACCAGTCGGCAAAAGCATTCAGCTGACAGCATTTGAAAGCGACAGTCATCGAGTGGCTGTACTCGAAGATAGAGTTTCAGGTCATCTGCGTATGACTGCGTATTTACGTCGTTGAAGTAGATAAAAAAATGACTACCCTGCGGTATACCAGACGTGGCTTTGAACATGTGAGACTGACAATCTCCTATGACTACAGCCAGATGACGGTCATTGAGGTACGATTGAAACCTTTGCTGCAGACATCCGTTGATCCCAAGCCTGTCCAGTTTGGCAATAGCTATGCGGTAATTCAATTTATCGAAGGCTGCAGACAAGTCGATGTAAATGACATCCGTTTCGGTGCGTTTCGCCATACTGTCAGTAATGTAGGAAGTAAGACATAGCAGGTTAGTAGCAGTGGAGCGACCAGCTATAAATCCGTGCTTTCTCTGTATTCCACGCCGATACTGGAGAAAGCAACATTTTGTGACTCGTTTGTATTCGTGATTCATCCTAACATAGTGACGTCTTAGAAATAGTGTCCGGTGCTTTGTGAATTTTCTGAGGGCAGCTCTCTTGCCAGGTTTCACATACGTGTATTTCGTCTACAATGTGCAGATTTCTTCAGATTTCTTGTACTAATACTTATTTATTTATTTATTGTCGTTAATGATTAGAAGACCATTTGTTCAATTCCATTTCATTCATAACATCTATGTTCGTTTAACTTTTTGACATTTCTTTATTAACTTGTTAGCCTCGAAAAGATTTTTTTTTTCAGTGTATTTCTTGCCATACTAATATCAATTATTTCACTGTATGTATTATAGCATGACGTCATTCTTTTTAATGGACCGTTTTTGGCATAGACTGTTCTATGATAGTGGATATAAAACAAGTTTCTATTTCTTAGACCACGAATAGGAGCATAAAACTTCATATTTTCAGGCTTTCATTTTCAGGCCTATCATTTATAAAGGCTACCATTGCAAACTCTCTTCGTTTTTTAAGTGTGTCTAAATTAATTAGCATGCATCTTGAATCATAAGACGGGAATGAAAAGCTCGCCCATCGTAACTTCCGTAGAGCAAATAACAAAACTGTTTTTGTACTGAATTCAATACGATTTACATGTGGAGACCAGAGTATGCTACAATATTCAAGGATGAGTCTTACATATGCAATGTACAATGTTTTGATTGTGTAGGGAACCTTGAAACGAAAACAAAACCTCTTGATAAAACCGAGCATGTTGGTTGCCTTGTAGATAATGTTATTATAATGCTCGACAAAGGATAGCTTGGAGTCCATTATAATACCTAGGTCTTTAATATGACTGCATCTTTCAACTTGCTTCTGGCCAGGGTTGCAAATGGTCACAATCATTGACTGGTTTTCGTGTACATTTGCAACCTGTCATTAACGAATATTGTGAAATATTTATTCATTCGACAGTTGTACAACCAAATTTAATATGACATCATGACATTGATTTTCTTTTTTCATTTGATATTCATGCTTTAATAATAAAACAACAAAGTTCACTATCAACTTCAAATGTTCATGTCGTATATTTGTAAATGACACGGAAGAGTTCATTCTACTTCACTCAGAAAATCATAAACAATTTGACAGTTCTTTTTTCTTTGCATCTTCTAACCTCAAATAATTCGACTAAAGGGTGTCCACGATGAAATTGCCACACACAAAATTGATTCGCAAAATTCGAGTTTTCATCCGATTGCCATCAAATTTTCAGGGATTGAGAAATAACTATTATACTTCATTTTACCATTTTACTCGTATTTTATTTACAGTCCATACGCAAAAGCCCGCACCTTGGCCTTAACCCCGGCCATAAGATTCTGCACAACCTGTGAATCAACCGTTTTTTGCATGTAAACCCATACTTTCTTCAATTCCTCGACTGTCTTCACTACCTTAGGTCGTTTAAGAAGGTGCTGCTTCATAATCGCCCAGTACTTCTCGATGGGGCGGAGCTCCGGAGTGTTGGGAGGGTTGAACATTTTCGGCACGAAATTGACCCTATTGTCCGCATACCACTTCAGCACGTCCTTGGAGTAGTGGCATCAGGTCAAATCCGGCCAGAAGATTGTTGGGACGTTGTGGGCCTTCAGGAGAGGAAGCAGCCGCTTCTGGAGGCACTCTTTTATGTACACCTGTCCGTTCATCGTGTCCTGGGTCACGAAAGGTGCACTCCGCTTCCCGCACGTGCAGATGGCTTGCCAAACCAGGAATTTCTTCGCAAATTTGAACATCTTCTGAGTGCGGACATGCTCCGGAACGCTGAACTTATCCTTGGCCGTGAAAAACAGGTTGCCGGGGATCTGTTTGAAGTCGGCCTTCACATATGTTTCGTCGTCCATGATGCAGCATTCAACTTTCGTCAGCATGTTGAGGTACAACTTCCTGGCACGGGTTTTGGCGGACTTGTTCTGCTTCTCGTCGCGATTAGGGGCCTTTTGTACCTTGAACGTTCGAAGCCCAGCCTTAGTTTTGGCCTTCTGGACAAAACTTCGGATTAGGTGCAGCTTCTTAGCCACACCCCGAACGGAGGCGTTCGGATTTCGGTTGAAGGCCCCAACTACGCGGTTGTGATTTTTGGTGTTGTACGGAATACTTTTTCCTTCACTTCTGGGCTTCCGATCGGTGGTCAACCGTTCCTCGAACCGCTTAATCACTCGCGACACCGTAGAATTCGCGATTCCCAACGTTTTAGCGATGAAACGATGCGAGAGATCCTTGTTCTCGTGATGAATGCGCAAGATTTTATCACGCACGAGCTGTTCTTTCGACTCCATTTCTGCGAGTTTTAAGTAAAACTTGCAGGATGTAAATAATGCACTATGAACAAAATCCACCCAAATTTTCATTAAATTCTACCCAACGGTTAAAAAGTTAGAGCAATTTCATAGTGTGGCAATTTCATCGTGGACACCCTTTACAATCAACTTTGCGTTGCAAAAGTTTTGCAAAGTTTTTCATTTGATTGAATTTCACTGATTCGGAAATTATATCTTAAACGTTGATAAATTTGTTAAAAATGGAAGAACCATCGCCAACCAGTGAGAGGAAAAAATTCCGAGAAATTTTAAAAGAAGATTGTACCGCTTCAGAAAACGGGTTTGTTATATGTGTGATTGATACAAGCAATTTGTGTAAGTACCGTCAACCTGCCAACAAATTTGACTCCGGGAACTTCATCCGCCATATTCGGGCGGAGCATGGCGAGCTAGCTAAGGCTCGTGGATTGTTTCGCGAAGAAATGGAACTAATTGCGAAAAAGAGGAAGATTTCAAAGCGACTTATTGCCATTGATCGACAAATTTTTGTGGAAGCAATGGTTAAACTTGTCACCCTTCATCACGTCCCTCTACATTGCGTTGAGTGGGAAGGGTTCAAACTACTCCTCGACCCTATCAGTAATGCACTTAACATTCATATGAACCGAGCTAACCTCACGCGACACTTGTTTGCTGCAACAGCTAAGATCCGAAACGCTATTAAGAATCTAGTCAAATGTAAACTGTTGTGTTTGAAGATTGACAGTGCTACGCGGTATGGACGCCACATCCTAGGAGTAAATATTCAGTTTTTCGATCCGGAGGTACAAGAAATTGTTATTTACACAATCGGTAAATATATATATTAGTTTTTTTATGAATAAAATACGTAATTTATTTGATATTTCATATTTAAGGTATGATCGAGATAAATGAGCGACACACAGCGAAATTCCTGAAATTGAAAATAGAAGAGATACTTACTTCATACGGAATTTCGTTAGAGCAAATCTTTGCAATCACCTGCGACAACGGTGCAAATATGGTTGCTACTGTGAAACAATTGCAGTCGTATTTGCAGCTGCAAGTTTTAAACTCTACCATTGAAGAGGATATGAACGACGTCCCAGAAGGTTCCATCGACTGGACTGAAGCTATCGAAAGTGAGTTCTTCAATAGCATAACACTAGTTCGGTGCGCTGTGCACACTATGCAATTAGCGGTCACAGACGTTATCAAATCTTATGATTCAGACATACGTCACTGTACTTCAGTTGCTAAGAACTAGGTGGTTAAAACAATTGAAAGATAACATGGTATTCTAATCTGCACTACTTATTGACCCTCGTTTCAACTATCTTCACTCCACAATATTTTCTGCAGATGAAAAAGAAGAAGTTCGGGTAAGTTTAGTCTTGTGAATATCAAACATTTCTCTGACGTGATCGATTTTATAGGCCTTTATCATCGCTACGTGGGAGCGGATTAAACGGTTGAAAACTCGCAATATCGAGCAGGCTAAAAAATCGGCATCAGCGCCAACAATACTTCCTTGCCATGATCTTGATGCTTTCCTGACCAACATGTTTGGTGGGTCCCTTCCTGAACACGGTTTGCCTCTGAAAACTGAACACTCGTTTGTTCAACAGCTCAACGCATTGGATTTGGAAAATCATCAAAACCACTCGTTCGATGTGTGGAAACTTTGGCTTTCTCGCAAGAATTCTCATCCAGAGTTGCATGAGGTTGCTATGGTCCTCCTGACAGTTCCTTCCAATCAAGTGTCCGTCGAACGAGCCTTCAGCGCAGTGTTGACAGACAAGCGCACGAAGCTTTCCGATGACACGCTGGAGAATATTCTGCTAATAAAGTTTGATAAGGAACTGTTCGATAAAACCCTTCCAGGATTGTACAACTGGTGCGATGAAAATTTCCAAGAGCTTTCATAAACACCGAGCTCTCATCATTTTTCTTATTAATCAGTTTCTGCAAGCGCATTTAATTTATGATCGAACTGAATTTTGTTTTTATTGTATTTTTCCTTAATTTTTCCACCGTGTTAATACCATATGAACATGTTTTTATTTTAAATCAAACTGATTTCATATCTTCAATTATTCTGATTTAACTATGTCCACAGAATCTTGCATCGTATCATTATAAGAAAGAAACACATAACCTGGCTTTGTAGAAGAGGAGTGGGTAAGACGGCTTAATATTTCATCGAAAATGTTAAAAACAGAGGCAGGAACAATTATGATGAAGGGACCGTCTTATTCTGCTAGACCGTCTCACACCATCCTCCCCTACTGTGCAATAATGAAAATTAGAGACATCGCAGCCACTATTAATTCTACTATATCATACATCTACTTCTACTATTACTTCAATGATTTGAACCAATTAACTGAAAAAAAAATTCCAAAAGCATAATATGTTATTTGACTATCAACATGAAATATGAAATTTATCGATTTCGCGTTGAAATATTTTCAAATCAGATGCTTAACATATTTCAAAGAAAAGTTTCATGTCGTCAGCATATATTAAAACATTCAAATGATTGAAAGTTAGCTCTAAAGGGCGATACGATCAAAATTTGGTCAATATCAACTTGACGTATTTCTTTCAATTTTGCATTTAAAAAACCTGAACACCCCTCATTTTGAAGGTGTGTGTGTGTAGAATGTTGCTCTTATTTTAATTTTGGAATTCACTCTTCAGTTGTCAAAATGCCGTCCAAGCAAGAAGAGCAGCGTATCAAAATTTTGCTCGCGCATCGCGAAAATCCGAGCTACTCGCACGCAAAGTTGGCAAAATCGCCAAAAGTTGCCAAATCAACCGTTACAAATGTAATTAAAGTGTTTGGGGAACGTTTGTCGACAGCCAGGAAGTCTGGATCGGGGGGAAATCGAAAACCGGAAGCCGCTGAGACGACAAAGAGAGTTGCCGGTAGTTTCAAGCGAAAGCCTAACCTATCTCTCCGAGATGCCGCAAATAAGCTGGGTGTATTGTCTACAACCGTGCATCGAGCCAAAAAACGAGCCGGACTATCGACTTACAAGAAGGTAGTGACTCCAAATCGCGATGATAAACAAAATACGACGGCCAAAGCGCGATCCCGGAGGCTGTACACGACGATGCTGACGAAGTTTGACTGCGTGGTAATGGACGACGAAACCTACGTCAAAGCCGACTACAAGCAGCTTCCGGGACAGGAGTTTTATACGGCAAAAGGAAGGGGAAAGGTAGCAGAACTGTCAAAGTTCGCAAAGAAATATCTGGTTTGGCAAGCCATCTGTACCTGTGGCTTGAAAAGCAGCATTTTCATAGCTTCCGGGACTGTCAACCAAGAAGTTTACGTGAAAGAGTGTTTGAATAAACGTCTGCTGCCTTTCCTGAAGAAACACGGTTGTTCCGTACTGTTTTGGCCGGATTTGGCATCTTGCCATTACGGTAAAAAGGCCATGGAGTGGTACGCCGCCAACAACGTGCAGGTGGTTCCCAAGGACAAGAACCCTCCCAACACGCCAGAGCTTCGCCCAATTGAGAAATACTGGGCTATTGTCAAGCGGAACCTAAAGAAGACCAAAAAAACTGCTAAGGACGAGCAACAGTTCAAGGCAAACTGGCTTTCTGCGGCGAAGAAGGTGGACAAGGTGGCTGTACAAAATCTGATGGCAGGGGTCAAGCGTAAGGCCCGGCAATTCGGATTTGGAAAAGCGGAAGCCTAACTGAATATTTTTCCTGAATTTTATACTAATTGAACTTGAAAAAGAAATTTAATTTGATTTTTTCAATAAACGATTTCACCGATTTACACGCGTTTTCCCTTGACCAAATTTTGACCGTATCACCCTTTACATCGTTGACAAACAAAATAAACAGTAATGGTCCAAGATGAGAACCTTGTGGTATTCCAGATTTCACATTCACTGCTTATGACAAAATACTAACAAATCTTACCCTCTGTGTTCTACCAGTCGAGTATGATTGAACCGATTTTAGTAATTTCGTAACCGTAAACGTAGCCTCCATAATTTAAACAGCAATAAAGGAATATCAATTTTATCAATCACGTTACTAAAGTCAGTATACAACGCTTCAACATTGCGTCTATAGAAAATGTTACAAAATTCAACAAATTTCTAGTCGTTGATCGCCCTTTAACAGAGACGTGTTGCTTGATATAACATATTTTTTTAACTTGTGTAACACAACACAAGTTGTGTTTAACTATTTAAATATTTTTGTTGACTATCGATTCAAATAACTTAGGAATACAAGATAATATCGCAATTCCACGATAAGTTTTGATGTCAGATTTTTTGCCGCATTTGAAAATCGGCATCAGAAAAGATTCCTTTCAAACTGACGGAAAAATACGAGATTCAAGGGATGAAATGAATAGCCAAAATAAAGGTTTCACTAGCTTCTTCGATACTGCTTTTAGAAAATCTGGCGGCAGACCATCAGGTCCAGCTCCCTTAGAAGCATCCAAAGTATTTATTGAAAGTATAATTACGTTAACAAAAAAGAGAAGAATGATTTAAACCTTACAACATATTTAAACATTAGCGACCAGTTGAATTTAGAAATAACAAAATGCTCATGAGGATTTTAACATTGAAGTAGAAAATAATATAAAGTTAGACTCAAAATCTTTTTTTCAGTTTCGTTAAGAACAGTCGAACAATTTTCCATCAAACATGCAATTAGACAGTAAAACAGGTAAAAACGCTTACGAAATCAGCAATTTATTCGCAGACTTCTCCCAGGATGTTTGCACTACTCATGACGACAAAGATCAGGATTATCAGTATTTCTCGTACCTTCCCGAAACAGTCAGTGATGTAACAGTAAATCATTCTTCTCTTTTTTGTAAGCACATAAACTTTTTGCTTTCTACTTTTCAGGTTGATTATTTTTCTATTATACCATGCTGGAGCTTAAGAATTGTTTGATTTTTATTTGCTTCTTAGGTACTATCGTCTCTAAAATCTCGTATATTAGATTTGTTTGATTTTTATTTGCTTCTTAGGTACTATCGTCTCTAAAATCTCATATATTAGGTACTTGGTAGAACTTGATCACAGCTAGCTCTATGTTTAAATTACGAATCAAATTTTTATCAATCAAAGGAGTATAGATTATTTTTGAAAATATCGTATTATGCATGACTTAAGTCATAATAGGCTTCGGTTAAATCGCCATCCAACATTGTGGTGATTCATTTTTCCATAGAGGATCGGGTGATTCCGTCGCGCAGAAATTATCGGTCATATTAGTAAATACTAAATCTAAAAACCCGCATTAATCCACCGATGGTGAGATTGAACCCTTCTTACACTTCACCAGAATTACAAACTCAAATGTGGGCAATATTGTACTGGATACATATTTTCATCAGAAATTCCAAGAAGATTCAGAAATATTCAATATGCCATACATTCAGATTATAAAGTGAACTATTTGTCAATCCTGAACGTATTGTTGAGCAATGTGATTAAAATATTACCATTAATAGTTTTTAATAACCTGTTTATGTTAGTTATAAAAGAGGAGAAATTACATAAATATTAGAAAATTCATATAATCAGTCCATAGAATGCATTATTAGACAATGCTAAGTGTCAATTTTGATTATCGATATGGATTCAAGATGCTTAATAAGTACATGTTCGTTGAAAATAGTTAATGGAGACTTTGTGTAATTTTCGAATATACTCGTTGCAGTTCAAAACCAGACCACTCGAGCCAATCGATGCTGCTCTAATTCTATACAGTCGCATAGTGTGGCTAGTCCGCTGTATGTGCTATACAACGCAACAGATGCGACACAATAGAATGCAAGCGGCATCGATTGGTGTGATTGGTCTTGTTCGGTTTTGCACTGCAACGAGTATATTTTCATCTCACAATTATGTGCTCTCAGGTATTGTTTTGATCATATCTCCATGAAGGATTATCCAATAATAATGAAATTTTGACCAGTTATTAAGAAACTTCATAGCTTTGATTTGGCATCAACAAAACTAAAATCGGTACACAAATAGCTCAATATGTAATCGGAGACTAAACTGTTTGATTACTATTATAATAGGCCTTCAAGTACTGTTTCGTTCATATCTTCGTAACGAAATGTCCGAATGGAAAAAAATCAATAGCGTTTTATGGGAATGTTGTAGCTTCCATTTGCCGTCAACAGAACTGAAATTGGTTCACAGATGGCTGAGAAAACGATGTGACATTATTTGTAACGCACACACACACACATACACACACACATACACACACACATACACACACACACATACATACACACAGACATGTGCTCAGTTCGTCGAGCTGAGTCAAATGGTATACCCTAGTAGCACACTTGTTGCCATTCGGTTGAGATAACATAAATATGACTTGCTAAGTCATAATCAAGTTACTACAACTAATTATGATCGTAGTGTGCTACTTGGGTATGACACTCGGCCCTGTGGGCCTCGGATAAAAAGTCGAGTTTTCAAGCAATCTCAATACCCTTCTATTGATGTAAGAAGGGTAAATAAGGGAAGTTAACATTATGAAATTTTGAACACTTATTTGAAGATTTTATAACTTTAATTTGGCGTTAACAAAGCTTCAATCCTGAGCTTCAATTTTGATTATCGATATGGATTCAAGATGCTTAATAAGTACATATTCGTTGAAAATAGTAAATGGAGACATTGTGTAATTTTCGAATATACTCGTTGCAGTTCAAAACCAGACCACTCGAGCCAATCGATGCTGCTCTAATTCTATACAGTCGCATAGTGTGGCTAGTCCGCTGTATGTGCTATACAACGCTCCAGATGCGACACAATAGAATGCAAGCAGCATCGATTGGTGTGATTGCTCTTGTTCGGGTTTGCACTGCAACGAGTATATTGTCATCTCACAATTATGTGCTCTCAGGTATTGTTTTGGTCATATCTCCATGAAGGATTATCCAATAATAATGAAATTTTGACCAGTTATTTATAGCTTTGATTTGGCACCAACAAAACTTAAATCGGTACACAAATAGCTCAGTATGTAATCGGAGACTAAACTGTTTGATTACTATTATAATAGGCCTTCAAGTACTGTTTCGTTCATATCTTCGTAACGAAATGTCCGAATGGAAAAAAATCAATAGCGTTCTATGGGAATGTTGTAGCTTCCATTTGCCGTCAACAGAACTGAAATCGGTTCACAGATGGCTGAGAAAACGATGTGACACACACACACATACACACACATACACACACGCACACATACATACATACACACAGACATGTGCTCAGTTCGTCGAGCTGAGTAGAATGGTATATGACACTCGGCACTGTGGGCCTCGGATAAAAAGTCGAGTTTTCAAGCGATCTTAATACCCTTATATTGATGTAAGAAGGGTAAAAAGAGTTGTTATGATTTCTTACATGGTATATTTTATTAAGTTCCGACTCGGATCTTAATCGAATCGTGTCAAGTATTAGTACAAGACACTGAAACAGTCTGTGTGACGACCCAGCCTTAGGCTTGAAGACACGTAAATCAAAACAATAAATTTGTTTAATGTTCTTTTCTTAACTACACTGTCCAATATTCGAATAATTTGCCAATCCTAATTGTCTAGTTTCCATTTTGTTTACTGTTCTGCTCAGTGTTTGAGGTTTGTTCAAAGAGATGAAGAAATCATTGAAACAACCTGTATCTTCGAAGACAAAAAAAAACCGTCTGTGCACACGCCAGAAGGGCCATTTGGGGAATTGTCAAGTCTTCTACTGGAACTGAGCGTCTCCCCCGAGGAAAACGAATGGTTATTTTTAATTCTTGAAATATACTCCACGTAAACTGATGTTGCTCTCATGGTTTGTTGTTTTACTCATATTAATTACATTATTATCTTCCAACAGGGCCGCTGCGTATACAAACAACAGTCAAAGTATTTTGCTTAACATGCTCTCCAGTGAATTTACTATTATAGACAACCCATTCAAAAAGGATGAGCCAATTACCGGACTATACCTCTTGAACAGGAATTTTTTCTTGCATACAAAACTTCGATACGCTTACTATGACATGCGAGGAACGCTTATAAAAATACAGGAAATTAAGGATATAACGGATGAGTGGGAACTATTATGTATTTATGTATTTATTTATACATTCATTACTTTAACAGTACGCAATTCACTTTACAGTTACAGAATTCTCGTCATTCACTACTTTCTTCGCAACTTTGTGGTCTGGAGCAATAAACGATACAAAGCTTATGCTCTATACAAGCAAGGATCAACTAAAAATATCACCAATAGCCATGCATAGTGTGATAACAATGAAGAAAGATAAAAAAATAATGTACTGTTGTTATCAAGATAATCTTTACCAGGTTAATGTGGAAAACTAGCTCAAAACAACAAAATAATAAATAAATTCAAACATTCTTAAACAATTACTAGGTAAGCGAATTCCAATACGTGGAAAACATTGAAGATCAAACGGCAGAATGGAAACATATGCGTGATTTGCCTCGTTATGATAATGATGTCAAGGAAATGGCACTACAGCTCAAGATGGATCAAAACGATCGGTTCCTGTTGGCTAGCACAGCTAACGGATTCGTTATTTGGGACTTTGACAAGGAAGATCCAATCTCTGATGAAGCCATATATCTTGCATTGCCTCATGGCGTCCGCAACATTTCCACCAAGATGACTCAATCCAACTCTATAATGATCAGCTCTAAAGTCGATTACGCGGTTGCCGGTGTGCGGTAAGATAATTTAAGTTATCCTTAGACTGTAGAACTGTACGTTACATTTCAGGAAAAATTTGTACGTTTGGTGTGTCAGATCTAAGCAATTGATGAAGGTCTTGGATGCGCATTTTGGAAGAATCATGCAACTAGAAGCGTTGACCATTGGAACTTGGAATAGTGTTATTACATCCAGCATCGATAGGTCGGTTAAAATTTGGAACATCAACAATATTTTTGAACAGGTCCACGTTATTGACAGACATGAACTGCAAATTGACAGCATCAGGTTTGTAAAAACTAAATTTCGTTTTTCTTTTTTTTGTCAGAAAACAGTTCAACCAAGACTGTTCCCATGACAACCTTATGTTCTTTTATTCATACTACGCTGAATCAAGCGATTAAATTTGTTTTTTTTTCATAATAATGTTTGCTTGTACCAAATATGGACAGTTCAATCCTTTTATTTCGTGTAGTATGAATCGTGAGTGATGAGATTGATATAGAAACATCTTTCCTATAATGACAGAATTGTGGATCTTTTTTTTTCACTGGTCTAATGCAATAGTGTTAAAGTGATTAGTAGTAGATGTTCTTTAATTCTACATATTTAATTTTGCTGAAAATTCACGTGTATTAACACCTGCATGCCTGACCCCTCTTTTAGCAAAAATCTGGATTTCCATTTGCCTGTCATTCTGCGAAATCTTAGCCAAATTGGATGCAATCTGTTGCAAACGATCACAAATTTGTTCTTGTTTTTGATACAGTATCAGAAATTCTGGAATATCACGTAGTTCCCGATATATTCAGGGGAACCGTGGGGTAAGTACTCTTCCCGAAATACTGACCAGGATCAGAACGGTATCAAAGCAGGGCTTGCGATACCTAAAACTTCATGATATTGCAAAACAAGACCATTGGTGGTCATTCTGGAAATATTCGGCCACTGTGACCACTCCTGGAGGTCCTCCGAGAACCTGGTTCAACCGGGAAAGTGGCCAAATTAGGAACGGTACCAGAACATGGCTTGCGACACCTCAAATTTCATGATTTTGCAAATTAAGACCAGAATAAGACACAGTTGTTATGGCCACTCGCGGTAGCGTTCCTGGATCGGATTTCTTCTATATAGTGGATTGGTATCGGGCACCGAAACATGACTTGCGACACATCAAACAAGACCATTGGTGGTCACCCTGAAAATACTCTGCCATAGTGGCCTTTATTGTCAGCGTTCCGGGAACTCACTTTCACGGGAAAGTGGCCAGATTCGGACGGGATCAGCATGGCCTGCACATCCTACAAATCTTATTCCGTTGGGGAAGGGGATTACATTCAGAAAAGCCTTGCAATAAGTTTTGAACTTGGAGGGGCCATTTGTAAGATGTCATTTTGTAAGAAATGAGAAATTTTGAACAAATTTTGAACAGTATAATATATTCATGGATTTTCAAGATAACTAAATTATCTATGTTGCTTTATAGATCAAACAAAAAGTTGTTCAAAATGTATTTTATGGTCAAAAAGGTCTTTTGCCCCGGCGGTGCTTAAAGAATGTGCACACCAAAAAGTAGTCAACGGGAAATTAGTGGTATTAAATGGAAAATATGAGAAAATCAAAAGTAAATCATTTATTTAAGACTTCATAAAAATACAAATATAAAACATATACAGTTAAGTTACATCCAAATGCCCGCACCTTTCGTTTGACACCTTCCATCAGTTTTTGCACAGTGTCATCCGTCACCAATTTTGCAGCTTTCTGCCAGTTACGCCTGAAGCTTTTCTCATCAATTGCTACGCTATTCGTTTTTCGAAGATTCCTCTTGACCAGAGCCCAATACTTTTCGATCGGACGGAGTTCTGGCGAATTTGGCGGATTGCAATAATTTGGGACAATATTTACACCATTAGCAATGTACCAATCCTTAGCCAGTTTTCCATAGTGGCAAGATGCCAGGTCAGGCCAGAACAGCACCGAGCCGTTGTGTTCCCGAATGAACGGCAACAGTCGTTTATTCAGACACTCTTTTACGTAAATTTGTCCATTTAGAGTGCCAGTCGTGATGAAGATGTCGCTTCTGAGACCGCATCCACGTATTGCCTGCCATACGAGGTATTTTTTTGGGAACTTCGACAATTTTTTTTGCTTAAAACGATCAGCAACATTTCCTCTTTGCAACGAGGTATAAAACTGTAGTCCCGGTATCTGCTTAAAGTCAGCTTTGCAATATGTTTCGTCGTCCAATATTATGCAGTCGTATTCCTTCAGCATAGTGTCATATAATTTTCTCGATCGAGATTTTGCGCTCTTGTTCTGGCTATCGTTACGATTTGGAGCAACACCTACTTTGAATGATTTCAAGCCTGCACTTTTCTTCACTTTCTGGACGAACGATGGAGACATTTTCACTTTTTTCGCCACATCACGAACGGAGATATTCGGTTTCTTCTTAAATTCTTTAATCACTTTCTTCCTCTCCGCGACGAAACGAGAATCATGGTTACCTTTCTCTTTAAAGTTAAGCGCTGCTGAAAGTTTTTTAGCACTTTAGTAACCGTCGATTTAATGACTTGGCAATATCGCCGTGCGACATATCTGAATTTTCCACTCTTTTGTGCAAAATTGCTTCGCGCACGCGTTCTTGATTCGACGCCATTTTACTAAATAAAGGTTACTGTAGCCAAACGACGTCTTCATCATAGCACATTAACATACATTAATATTCATGTAGTAGTGATCGGATTAGCAAAGCGTATCATTAAAAATTCGTAGTGATAATATGAGTGATTCTGATTCGGATACTTTAAGTATAAGCGACCCAAACTCGGTCAGTGTGGAAAATGATGTTTATAATGAGTGGTTAGAAGAAGATCCTTTTAGTTCTGAAGTAGACAATAACGACGAAGAAACATACGTGTCGAAGTGTGGCAGTATTCGATGGAGCACTAATCGTCCAAATATAGTGACATCGCATCTAACTAATGGTGCACGAAAATTAAATGTGGATATGCACAATAAAAAACCCCACTGGACGCGTCTATCTGGTTCTTAGATGATTCTATTTTACATATCATTTGTCAATTCACCTATGCGGGAGGAAGTCATGATCCTGACTTCGGAATCATTGACAGAAATGTGCTTCTTGCCATGACTAGAAAACACATGTTCGGGAGTTTTGGTCATAGGACGACGTGACTACTCGTGTGTTCTATTCGGCCGTCATGTCCCGAATTCGGTTTGTTTCGTGTTTAGGGAAACTCACCTAAGGTGTGGCAATTTAAGTATTGGAACAAACATTTTTGATTCTTACAGCGACCCTAGTGGTCGGATTTGTAAACTATGACATCTTATGTGTTCCGTATAACAATAACATCATCCGAAGTTTATTTTCACCAGAGACCGAAATTTTCGCCTACTTGAGAAGAGAAACGTCCTTTTTCACCCGCTTGGAGAAACAAATGAGAATGTGAGAAGCGAGAGACTATTATACGCTCACAGCAGTTTTCGCGAGAAAAGCAACGGCGATTTATAATTTTCGGAGAGCATGAGCAACTGATAAATCGTTTCTTTTTCAGTGAATCCTAGATGCCGATAATTATTTTTCACTTACTTTTTGACACCTGAAAATGCACCCGCCTTTAAGCGTGTTTTATTCTGACATTATAATTCAATAATGATGGCGGTACCCGTGTGCACCGACTTGGCCTTATTTTCGACTTTTGCTCCTCGTATACGATCTAAGCATGTTCTCAGTGAAAAATGTGACATGAGAAGATATATTCGTTGAATTTTGGAGAGAGATATTTTTGCATATGCAAGCGAGAGGATAATGAGTTATCGGCGAAAAAGGAGAGATGAAAATGTGAACGGTTCGCTACTCATCGACAAACTGCTTGAGAGAGAGCATGGTTTTCACCCAGCTGAGTGAGAATTTCGATCTCTGATTTTCAAGGTGCAGTTCAAACGTGTTTCAGAGAAGAAGAAAGAAGAAAAATAATTGTGCGCAATCATTTGGAAAACCCTTCATGGTCTGGGCCAAAACTTGTAAAGTATTGCGTTTTCATTGAAATACCGTGTAGGTTGTATTGAAAAAGTACAGTGGCCACAATTGCGGAATATTTCCAGAATGACCACTTATGGTCTTGATTCGTGAAATCATGAAGTTTGAGGTATCACAAGCCATGTTCTGGTACCATTCATAATCTGTCCATTTCTTCGGTGGAACCTGGCTTTTGCAGGGCTACCAGGAGTGACTACAATGGCCGAATATTTCTAGAATGACAACCAATGGTCTTGTTTTGCAAAGTCATGAAGTTTGAGGTGTCGCAAGCCATGTTTTGGTACCGTTCAAAATCTAAGGCTACCAGAAGTGGCCTTATTGGCCGAATATTTCCAAAATAACCACTGTTAAGGAATCCAAGACCTACTTTCCGCCTTCGACAACGATTGGCTCCTCAACACTCGTAGGATGATGTATGGGTTGGGTTGGGCGAATCATTTAGATGGTAAGTTCGCCCCTCTGTGGTTTTCTTCGTCATTCAATTGACACACACCGGAATTATTCACAACAATTACAAACACTACATTTATTGATTAAACACGTACTATAACACACTACATTTATTTGCACTTATTCTAACATAATTTCACTTAAGTCTAAAACACACAAACGAATTAAAAATTGCCCGCGCGCTTGCAGCCTCCGATCGCACTCGGTGGTTCGATTTGCTCTGCCAACTAATCTGCAGCCAGTCATCATCTGATCTCGAACGCCATGTGCGATGATATCGTTCGGGTCGGGATGAGAGTTCGCTCACGCTCTATTATCACCCAAATTCACCACTGAAGAACTATACGGGTGACGTCATTAATTTACCTCCGTCGCCCGATCTACGAAGAGTATGTTCTGCTCTTGGATGTTTTGTTTACATCCCCTTATCGATGATAGTGTAGATCATGTGGACAATAGGCGATGAAACAATCTATTTTTGCAGCTGGACGATAGACGACTACAGGGTTGTAGTCGGATGGGGGTGCAATTGATGCTAGTCGCAAACATCCTCACCCACCCTGAAATTCATCTGATTTCTGAAAGAAACAAAAAAAATCCTCTTCGGCAGGAAAGGGAAAGGGAAAGGATGCTGTTCTAAATTGACTACTGCTAATTTGTGGTTGTATCGGTGACTGGTAAGAAACACAACTTTTCCACAGGACGCTTCAGCATTCCAGTTGCCGTTTTGAGTGTGACTACACGTACCACACCATCGTCACCTGGGTGAAGCTGCTGAATCCGTCCCATCTTCCATTTCATCGGAGGTTGATTCTCGTACTACTACCAGTTTTCCTATCGCAATCCTTACTGGTGGCTTCCAGCGCTTGGTTCTTCCTTGCAACTGGCATAGGTAATCTCTTCGCCAGCGTTTCCAAAAATCTTGCAGGAGTCGTTGCATTAACTGCCAGTGTCGAAGACAATTGGTTGGTACATCCTCTAAGTTTGGTTCAGGTAGGGCTTGCAGGGAGGAACCAATCAAGAAGTGGGCTGGCGTTAGAGGCTCCAAATCATTAGGATCATCGGACATTGCTGTAAGAGGTCTCGAGTTGAGACAGCCTTCAACTTGTACAAGCAACGTGTTGAGATCCTCTGCTGATGCCGAAGTTTCACCAATGACCTTGAGAAGGTGATTTTTAGCCGATCTAACAGCCGCCTCCCACAGTCCTCCGAAATGAGGGGCACTTGGTGGATTGAAGTGCCACTGAATCCCATCCTCAGAACACTTCTTGACGATCTTCTCGCGATGGTCTGCGTTTATCATCAGTTTCAAAAATTCTTGCATTTTGCTTTTCGCTCCAATGAAATTGGTACCATTGTCTGAATAAATGTCCTGACATTTTCCACGCCTGCTGATGAAACGACGTAGCGCTTGCAAGAATCGATCCGTGCTTAGGTCAGTCACCAACTCTAAATGGACTGCCTTCGTGCAGAGACACACGAAAATGGCTACGTAAACCTTGACTACTGGTCGTCTTGGTGCAGGTCTTACGTACAATGGTCCGAAATAGTCCACGCCAGTCTGCGAGAATGGCCTAGACACGGTAACTCGTGGTGCTGGCAGCTCTCCCATGAACTGCTGAACGGATGAAGGTTTTGCACGAAAACATTTCAAACATTGGTGGACGGTATTTCTGGCGACATTTCTTCCCCCTAGTGGCCAGAATCGTAACCGCACAGCTCCAAGTAGTAGTTGAGGTCCGGCATGTAGAAGTTGCTGATGATAATGTTCGAATATCATCACTAGAATGGCTTATGGCGAGCAGGAAGCACCATCGGGTGTTTTGTATCCTCTCGTTCAGCAGAGTGGCCTAGCCGTCCACCAATCTTAATGGTGATTTCTTGGGTATCGCCTCACCCTTTAAAAGTGCCTTCCACTCATCGACGAAAACTTCCTTCTGAATGCGACGAACTATAACCAACTCTGCCTCCTTCAGCTCGCTTGTTGATAAAAATTCTGTCGAATTTCTGGTTTGCGCATCTTGCTGCAGTAACTGCATAAGCCGCAGCCAGTACGCAGTTCGACGAATGAGGATCGTGTATGACTCAGATTTGGACAAAAACCGGTTGTTGAACCCCGAGATTGTGCAAGCAACTATTGAACGTCGCCTTTCCTGCTCTGCTTCCTCCACAAGATGTTCACTCGATGAATGAGGCCATTTCTCCGGAGTATCCTTCAGCCAACGTGGTCCTTCCCACCAGAAGATATTTTCGATAATATCCTTCGGAGAAATTCCTCTGGAGATCAAATCTGCTGGATTCTCCTTGCCAGGAACGTGTTTCCATTGTGAAGAATCGGTGATAGTCTGGATTTTAGCTACTCGATTACCGACGTATGTACTCCAAACGTTAGGAGATGCCTGAATCCATCGCAGAACGCATGTTGAGTCGACCCAGAAGAACGTTCGAGCGGCTTTCCTGATTGCATCTCGAACCTTCTCGTATAATTGCGCTGATATAAGTGCACCACATAGCTCCAACCTTGGTATGGATTGCGTCTTCAATGGTGCCACCTTCGATTTAGAGGATAATAGCTGAACCTCAATCCTCCCTTCTATATCCTGACTCCGTACATAAACGCAAGCACCATATGCCTTATTCGAAGCATCAGAAAAGCAGTGAACCTCAATCAATTCTGCTTCTGGAATGACCACGCAACGACTGATTTGAACCTGGTTCAGTAGAGGAAGTTGATCGAAATATTTCCTCCACATCTCACCCACCGTCGAAGGCAATTGCTGGTCCCATTCCAACGCCTGATCTTGGTCATTTCTTGTTTTCCATAAAAGCTGCATAATGACCTTGGCCGTGGTAATAGCAGCACCAAGAAGTCCCAATGGATCGAAGAGGGTGGCAATCACTGAAAGAACTTGCCGTTTGGATGGATATTGTTCAGATGTCCAAGCTGGAATTTCGAACTGGAACTTCAGTTGGTCGGTGTTCGGTATCCATGTCAATCCTAATGTCTTGACTGTTGGGTCTGGGTCTAGATTAACCCCTTCTGAGTTTGGAATCGCCAAATTATCTTCGGATACTCCTTCCAAAACTTCCGGACAGTTGGACGCCCATTTCCGTAGTCAAAATCGTCCCCTTGACATCATTTCTTCGAGCTGCTGCCTGAGCTCCAGTGCCGATCCTACGGTATCTGCTCCCGTTATGACGTCGTCCATGTACGTGTCATCAGTAGTTGCCCTTGCGGCAAGCGGATACTTGTTTTCTTCGTCCATTGCCAACTGATTCAGTGTCCGGGTTGCGAGAAACGGTGCAGATTTTGTCCCATAGGTGACAGTGTTGAGCTCGAATACCCCTACCGGTTCTGAAGGATCAATGCGCCATAGAATGGATTAGAGAGGCCTGTCAACGTGCAGAAGAGAGATTTGCCTGAACATCTTCTCCACGTCAGCTACGAGCATGATTTGTTTCATGCGGCTCCGAAGCATAATCGACCGTAGATCTTCCTGTACAATGGGCCCAACCATTAGTACATCATTTAACGACACACCGGACGACGTCTTACACGACGCGTCAAAGACTACTCGAACCTTCGTAGTAGTACTCGCTTCCGTGGTGACGGGATGATGCGGTAAATAGCATCTCTTTTCAAGAGTAGAAATATCCTCAACCTTCCTCATGTGGTCTAATTGAATGTACTCCACCATGAATTGGTGATATTGTTCCCGTAGACTAGCATCCCTAGCCAATCTACGTTCCGTTCCTTGAAGACGCCGGAGTGCGATGTCCCATGACTCGCCCAACCTACAAACTGCGTCTTCATACTTCGGTAGAGAAACACAGTACCGACCTTCGGAGTCCCTGTGCACCGACTTTTGGTAAATCTCCTCACACCTTTCCTCCTCACGTGAAAGGACCTTGGAACTATCGACCTCTTCGCTAGCCCAGAACCGGGCTACTAGCGCTTCCAACCTATCAGTAGCTGCCGTGCTACAATTGATGCGAAGGCCTTGACTTTGATTAGAAAGACCTCCGCATACCACCCAACCAAACACCGATTCGTTCAATGAGGGCATTTGGTTTCCAAGGTAAATTCTCCGTCCTGTTGCGAAGAATTCGAAGAAGAACTCGATGCCTAAAACCATATCCACAGCGCTTGGGTTGAAGAACGTAGGATCCGCAAGTTTGATCCCTTCAGGCACCGTCCATCCATCCGTGTTTACCCTAGCCGTTGGTAAGTTCACGGTAGCCTTTGGAAGAACAAGGAAGCACATGTTCTGAGAGAATGGAGAAGTTCGGGAGCAAACTCTTGCTTGAATCCAGTGTTTCACCTTTGAAGCCGCAAGACCGATTCCAAGTACTTCGATGTGCACCTTTTCTCGATGTGTCCTTAAGACGTTGGCTCAACCGATCAGCAATAAAATTGCTTTCTGAACCGGAATCCAGCAATGCGCGAGCTGGAAATTGACTACCCTTGTCATCTTCCACGATAACGACCGCAGTAGCCAATAGAACCTGGGAGGTGAACTGTTGAGCCGAACTAGAAACCGATTTGTTGGAAGCTGCCACGTTTGCCACCTGGGAAGAAGTGGAACCGGACGGTTCTCTAGCTTCCGTTTGAGTAGAAGGATTGTTGCTCCCCGCAACATTTGCGATCTTTGCCGACGTTTGCTTCTCGAACCTGAAGCATACTAATGTATGGTGACGACCCTTACAGTTACGACACGAATATTTTGAAGGGCAATCCTTAGCATGATGATCGGACCGGAAGCAGTTCCTGCATAGTGAATGGGTCCTCAATACAGTATCTCTTTCACGCACCGATAACCGTTGGAATGAAGAACACTGATAGAGGAAATGGTTTTCCTTGCATACTACACATCTTCCCCCAGAAGATTGTGTTGAACTGTAGCTGGTCTTCACAGATGTGGATTTCTGTTTGCTGGTTGATGGGAGCTCTTCGAATCCGATGCCTTCGGTGGTAGCGATTCCAGAACGCGAATTCTTCGGTGCAGGAACTCGGTAAGATCGGTCAATGTGTCCTGTTCCTTCGTTGACGAGAATTCTTCCCAGCCTCTGCGAGTTACTGGGTCCAACCGGGTAGTCAAAAGGTTAACGAGCAAGAGATCCTTGTAATCTTCGAGCTTGATCACTTGATCTAGGTTTTGCACCACTCTCTCAAAACCTTCTATCAAAGTGTGGAGGTCGGTGGCAGATTCTTTGGAAAGCAAGGGTAAGTTGAACAAGGTCTGGACCTGACGCCTCTGCAACTGTTTGTTGTCGTTATAGCGTTTCAACAACATGTTCCACGCTATTTGGTAGTTGGCCTTTGTTATCTTCAAGGGATCAATTAGGCCTTTTGGTTCTCCTTGAAGACAACCCTTCAAATAGTGGAACTTCTCCACCTCCGGTAAGTCCGCTTTCCAATGGATTAATGAGGTATACAAATCTCGAAAACTGATCCATTCGTCGATGTCCCCATTAAATGTCTGCAGTTTGATTTGGGGTAAACGAACATGATCTAGGGATCCATGCATCGTTTCGTTTCCTTGCACTGGCTGTTCTACTTCAGCTGGTTCTTGCAGTTCCTTCGACTTATCCATAAGAACAGACTTACATTGATAGTACCTATCGCTATAATCTATCCTAGCCCTTTCATACGATTCCTCCTCATCTTCAAAATCATCATGAGCCTGAATTTCTATCAAAGTTTCACAATATCTCTCCCACAAGTCATCAAGCCTATTGAACCGAACGTTGACTTGAGAAGCAGTTGCATCCTCCGGAAACTTCTGAACAAATCGCCAAATATCATCAAGGGATGTCTGGATGCTCTTCAGCTGTACCGTAAGCATCTTCAGGGTTGATATCTTCTTAGCACGGGATGTCATGGCTGATGCACGTTACTCGATCCGGTAAATGAAAATAGGGATGGTGTAGTGATCCAAAACCAAGGCTTCGACTGGCATATACTGTGTAAGCCTACCTGGTAGAACAGTCTCCAATACCGCAATCAGCTACACATCATCCAAACGAATAACGCTATGTGGTTGTGATGTTACACGGATCGTACCAGTAAAGCTATGAGAACTAACAGCGGCTGCCAACTCAAGTCCGAAATTAGATCAATAGAGCTCCAAAGATAAACTTCACACAGTACAAGGTACGTTGAATCCACTCATCAAGAACAGTCAGCAAGCGATTGAAGGTTGGGAATCCAAGAAGAGGAATATATGCATGTAGTAAACACAGAATAAGGCCTCAACTGGGCATATACTGTCAAACTAACCCAGCACACCAACAGCAGTTCCAAGCCAATACCAATGACGATCATAAACGACAAATTTCCAAAAACAGTGAGTCAGCTCGTATTAATAACGAACAGTTTGCTCAGGGATTGTAGCCAAATAAGTTGAAGAGGATTTTAAATTTAATTAAAAAGGTGTATTTTCCGAGGTCCTACTTCGTGGACATATACGTTCAAAGCACTCACCCGGAAAAGAAATTAATGGTACTGCCTCTTCGTGTTAGGTGACCAGAACGTCTTCGTCGTCGTACACGGTGTGTATGCGTGGTTGGTTTGTCCAGATGCGATCCTTGCTCATCGATCACCGGTTGATGATGGGTAGACAACCTGTCTAATCTCCTTCCGTCTCGCCAAACAAATTGCAAGGAAAACACGTCGAAATGTATGCGTTAGTGTCAAATAATAACTAGCAACGGCAGAACATACACTGATCTTTAGTAAATTACCTGGACAATCAAATCCGCCTCTGGATCAGTGGTCCAGCCGAGCACACCAGTCGATGATCCAAGTGGGTTGAATGGAATATCCTTTCGACGAACCGTATTTCGACATCAAATGCATTGAAGTATGCTACTGCAATGTTTCCATCCGTTCAGACTCACTCACGTATTGCGATCGTTCCAAAGTATTATGAAAAATGGTAGGTGTTAGAATCGTGCAAAACTCCTAGCTTCGAATGGACATATAGTGAATGTTCCAACTAACCTATGGTATACACTCCAATTGATCGATGTCCAAACAAAGCCCCTCGGTCCAATTGTATGGGGTGTATGGAGAATGGGTTCCTTTGATTGCCTTGATGTAGTGCAGCGATGGCTACGCGAACTAATTATCCGATGGCTGTGATGTGATGGCTACCACACCGATTGTTCGCGTTTGTAATTGCTGTACCGCTAATTGTTCGTGGGGAAGAAATGGCGATTCCTCTTCGGCACTGCGCCGTTTGCAATGGCGCCAATCCGAGCCTAACCAGGCTACCGAGTCCAAGTTGTATCCGTCCTATAGGATCCTTTCCAGTCCAGTAGATCCGGTTCGAAGGACCATAAATGTTAAGGAATCCAAGACCTACTTTCCGCCTTCGACAACGATTGGCTCCTCAACACTCGTACTAAACACTAATCTGCAGCCAGTCATCATCTGATCTCGAACGCCATGTGCGATGATATCGTTCGGGTCGGGATGAGAGTTCGCTCACGCTCTATTATCACCCGTTATCAGCGGCAACCAAATTCACCACTGAAGAACTATACGGGTGACGTCATTAATTTACCTCCGTCGCCCGATCTACGAAGAGTATGTTCTGCTCTTGGATGTTTTGTTTACATCCCCTTATCGATGATAGTGTAGATCATGTGGACAATAGGCGATGAAACAATCTATTTTTGCAGCTGGACGATAGACGACTACAGGGTTGTAGTCGGATGGNACTAAACACTAATCTGCAGCCAGTCATCATCTGATCTCGAACGCCATGTGCGATGATATCGTTCGGGTCGGGATGAGAGTTCGCTCACGCTCTATTATCACCCGTTATCAGCGGCAACCAAATTCACCACTGAAGAACTATACGGGTGACGTCATTAATTTACCTCCGTCGCCCGATCTACGAAGAGTATGTTCTGCTCTTGGATGTTTTGTTTACATCCCCTTATCGATGATAGTGTAGATCATGTGGACAATAGGCGATGAAACAATCTATTTTTGCAGCTGGACGATAGACGACTACAGGGTTGTAGTCGGATGGGGGGTGCAATTGATGCTAGTCGCAAACAACCACCAATGGTCTTGTTTCGCGAAATCATGAAGTTTAAGGTGTCGCAAGCCATGTTCTGGTACCGTTCAAAATTTGGTCACTATCCCGGTTGAACCCGGCTTCCAGAATAAGATCAGGAGTGGCCACAATGGCCAATTATTTCCAGAATGACCACCAAAGGTATCGTTTTAAATAATCATGAAGTTTGAGGTGCCACAAGCCATGTTCTGGTACTGTTCATAATCTGTCCACTTTCCCGGTGGAACCCGGTTTTCGGAGGGCTTCCAGGAGTGGCCATATTGGCCAAATATTTTCAAAATGACCACAAATGGTCTTGTCTTGCTAAATCATGAAGTTTGATGTGTCCCAATCCATGTTTTGGTACCGGTTTGATCCTGGTAAGTGTTTTGGGAAGGTTAATTACCCCACGGTTCCCCTGAATATATCTGAATATACACGAACTTCAAAAACTTGGATAAATTTGTGATCGTTTGCAAAAGATTTCATCCTATTTGGTTGAGATTTCGCAGAATGACAGGCAAATGAAAGTCCAGATTTTTGCTAAAAGAGAGGTCAGGCATGTAGGATAGGGTGCCAATCCAATGTATGGGAAACAATTGATCATCGAATATCAAAAAAGAGTAGCGCTCAAAACTGTTGTCTTCTCAAAAGAAGTTCCCATGCAAAATTTGAGCTCAATCGGACTTCAATTTTTCGAAAACAAACGACTTTCTGCAACTTAGCCAATTTTTGAGTGGGGATAGTGAACTTAATTTTACTTTAATGATTTGAATTCAACTGCTGAGATATTTATGGCAATAGTATTGTAACATATTCTATATTATCGTTGGTAACCGCTAACATATTATATGTGATATTTCATTAGGGTGGCTCACTTAGTTTTCATTTGGGGGGTCCTTTTTGATTGAAAATATTTTTTTTTTATCGAATTTGAAAGAAAAGTAGAAGATAATAGTATCGAAACATCTCCTTAATCATCATTAGCCACTGTCAACATATAATATGTGATATTGCGTTAATAAAGCCCCCCTTCTGCCGATTTAAAAAAATATCCGAAATATAAGAATTTGAATGGGATATTGAAAGCAATATAATTTTAACATTAGGGTGGTCTTTTGAAAATTAATTGAGAATTTTAATGGAATAGTGAAGACAATTGTATTTACATATCTCTTGTGTCATCGTAGATCATTGTTAACAAATAAAATGTGATATTTCATAAGGGTGGATTAATTGTTTTCCATAATGGAAGTCGTTTTTGTCGAAAAATTAAAAACAAAAATAAAAAGATAAGAACTTGAATAGGATATTATGAACATATGTATTTGAAAATCTCGTATACTATCATAGGATACTCTTAACAAATAATATGTGATATTTCATGAGAGCAATTTCCTCATTTTGCTTCAGGGTGACCCTTTAACTTAGAAATTTGAAATAAAAAATTGACATGCAGCACTTCGTTAAGATATTTTCATTAATGTTTTCAGTTGAATAGTCGAAATAGAACGTACCAATACGATAACATACAACACAAACTACCGGAATCCAAATATGGATGAAAATAAAATATTTTTTGACGTAACTAAATTATGACAATAGCTTGATACCGGGATAAAAGGCTACGAGTAAGTGCAACACAAGTTTTCTGTACAAGTTTTTAAAGAAATTCTCAGCCTTGGGCTCCTTCATCTCCGAGAAATAAAAGTACGTTGCTATCTGCTTGCTGTGATACATGCGCTTCGGTAGTGGAAGAAAAAGTACGTTTATACATAAAACTAACACAACTTTGCTTGGATGAAATTTGGTCAGTTTGTAAGGTAAAGTTTGTAAAGGCAATTAAATATTAAAGGTTTCGTTTCGGAAAAGATCATGGTATGGACAACCATCCTTGCATAATGTTCGACGAAGAATGTAGAGATATCTTTGTTACTAACGAAAGAGAATTATATACAAGAGAGCCTCTCTTTGTTAGATAGCTCCTTTTGAAAAAATTTGCGCGATTTTCATACGGAATGCAACACTTCACTAAGCTGAAACATTTCGGTGTCGTCGCATACAAAATCCGCTTATCCAGCATCAGTGAGCTCAGATTGAAAAAAATCAGTATTATCGGTCCCAAAGTTACCGACTATTGTGCTCAATAAACGTGAAGTGAAACGCCTACAAACTGGAACCCCGGGGGCCCTTATGATATATGTTTCCTAAATTGTTTTTTTTTTTGAGTTTTATACATTGTTCAATGTTCCAAATAATATTGCAGAAGCCATCCAGCTTTATTAAGTTTTATTAAAGTTTTATGAAAGCCACTAGAAATCAATTTGGTTATATTATGGCAGTAAGAGGTGCCAATTTCAAGTCTTTATCAGAATTATGAGAACCTACACAACTTCTTTACTACGGTCTTAAAACCTTGTCTTCTTAAGTTCCTTTAACTCCTATCAAAGGTTTAAATTAGACTTAAGGGGGGATATACAGTTAGAATGACCAAAAAAATCATTTTTTTATTTTGCATAAAATGTTAGGAGCGGGAGATAGTTTCTGTCCCATGTAGGGGATTTAGGAGTACAAATAGACAGTTCGTTAGAACTATTTAAGCTATCGGTAGTATATGAGCACGATCAAGTCCACAATCATTTACCAGTCAAGGTGGTGCATTTGTTCATGCCTTGACCTACCCCGCATGGGGATGCTTGGTAAAAGATTGTGTACCTGTTTCGAAATACTACCTCACAATGCCCTCCGCTCAATTTCAAACTACTTCTATTCAATTTTCACCGCCTGCCGTGAGCTAACGGAACTATCAATACTTTCTCTTAACAACTTTGTTCTAGCAAAAATTGCTGTCTACTCCTAGAGCCTCATGGTGGTGAGCAATTATTTCCTTCTCAAAACAACATCATCACAGATCGTTACCCCGCGTATTGGAGAATACAAGGAAAGACTATATCAGTATAAAAAGTTAGTAAATTTCCCGTAGAATACGCTCCTGAAACCTTTTTTCTAAATTCGAATTCCAAGTGTTTCGATTTATCGTTTTTCGATGACGCCTTCTTCGCGCGCAGACCGATAATTAAAACTTTCAACGCGTTTTTCTCAAAACATCATTTTCGGTAGCGATAAAAATTGCAGTGCTTGATGTCGATTCCAGTTGGAGTACGTCGAGAGAAGGCCCAGACGTACCGAAGGGAAGTGTCACGGACGTGACGAACCGACAGACTGGCAGCACTGGCGGACGCGCATCACCCCCGGTCACACGTAGCCGCAAACGGCTTGCGTAATAAAGATGACAGCCGTCAGCTTACCAACGACTGCGGTCAGGCTGCATACATACAAAACACCATAACAAAAGTTCACGAAAAGCAGAACAATAAAGTTCACAAGTTAGGAGTGCAAGTAGGTATAGGAAAGTTGGTGAAATTAAGTTTTCTTTAGTAAGTTCCTTTATCTAAATAGCTATATCACGAAGAGTTACACAATTATTGTTTAATTAGTTTAGAATTATATACGAACATTGAATTAAACGGTAAGGCACAACATGTAAAATACACACATAAAACCTAACCCCTATTACATTACAGTAAAATTGTGTCCGTTAGCATAAACATAGCTAGCATACGGATTTGTTGGTCATCGAACAGCGAGACAACACTAAACGTGAGTAAAACGAAGCCAGACACACAATTGCATGCAACACACAACAGAAAGCAACATAACGAGCAGCAGAGATGATCGCAAAGCGATGGCACAACATAAACATGGACTGCACTGTGGGTCATAATAAAGAAAACATTGGTCAAAATTATATTACACAAAAAAGACATGAATTCATACAACACATCCTAAAATTAAGAAATAACACATAGAAAGCTGATCAACATGTAACAAATACTAAAATTGTTAATTATTTTTCTTGTAGAGGAATTTTTTAACATCCCTGCATAATAAATCCAGGAGTTATTTAATCGGAAAAAAATTGTCTTTGCTTCGCGCCAACAGTCCTCTTTGGAACACGGCGCGAAGATTGCGTAACCGAACTACGAACAACGAGAGCGAGGAGTACTCGGACCAAAAATTGTCCAGATTCTGTGCCGGCACGGATCATTCCTCGCGAAACCACGAATTCGATAGATGAGATCAGCCAACCTTTTTCAATGGTAGAACTCTCTTTCGCTCTCCTTTAGTGTGGCAATACGGCTCCAGGAGCTGATAGAATCAAGTTCAACTTGCTTAAGAACACTGATATAGTCTCTCCGTGTATTCTCCCATACGCGGGGTAACGATCTGTGATGATGTTGTTTTTTTTTTAAATAATCATTTATTTGTACAGGCTCAATCGAATCAACTTTACAGAGCCAAATTTTCATGTTTTCATACATCATTTGTCTTAAAACTAAAGTTAGGGGGATAAAACCGATTACTCGCGGCCGTCTCGAGGATAATAGGAATTACAAATTACGGATGGGAAAGATGGTGGGAATTTAAAGTATGGTTTACCTAACACATTAAATTTAAATTCTAAATTATTGAAACTATACAATTTATGGTTTTCTTTTGACTTGAACATGTTTTGAAAAAGAAAAAAAACACACACACACAGATAAAAAAAAACATAAAATAAACATACAGGTTAAACTAACTACAATCTAAGACTAATGTTAGTCAAAAACACATAAATGAGTTTCATGTACTCCAAATCACGTACAGCCAAAATATCTCGAATTGGCACATTGGGTTGTCTACCTCGAGCCCGAAGGGAATCATAAAGCTCAGATCTGACTCCAGAATGCTCAGCACAAGACCACATAACGTGATCTGCGTCCTGATAGCCTTGTCCACACTCACAGAGATTGCTGTCGCTCAGCCCAACCCGGTATAAATGAGCGTTCAAAGAATAATGATTGGACATGAGGCGAGACATGACACGAATGAAGTCTCGTCCCACATCCATTCCGCTAAACCACGATTTCTTCGACACCTTTGGGATGATAGAATGTTGCCATTGCCCCAAATCTCCTTTATACATTTATACTGCCAGCTGACGAGTGACTGTTGACGAAAAATAGTAAAAAATTCGTTGAAGGCGATTTGTCGATCATAAATATCGCCTTCCATAGCGCCCACCTTTGCAAGCGAGTCCGCTTTCTCATTGCCCGGAATTGAACAATGAGATGGGACCCATACAAAGGTGATGATAAAATAACGCGAAGATAAAGCACTTAGAAGCTCCTGTATTTTCATGAGAAAATACGAGGATTGCTTAACCGGCCTCAAGGAGCGAATAGCCTCTATAGAACTGAGACTATCCGTGAAAATGAAGTACTGATCCGGTGTTAATGAGGCAACAATTTCTAGCGTAAAATGTATTGCCGCTAATTCAGCGACATATACGGAACAAGGAGCTTGAAGTTTACGGTTGGCGCTATAAATTTCATTAAATATACCAAAGCCTGCTGACTCCTCTATCAAAGATCCGTCAGTGAAAAACGATTTAGTGGAATCAACTTGGCCAAACTTTGCAGCAAATATCACCGGAGCAATCGTAGGACGATGATGCTCTGGGATTCCACGAAGCTCCTGCTTCATGGATAAATCAAAATGAACCGAATTGTCGAAATCGGAGAAGCAAACACGATTGGAAATATTCGGCGAAGGGCTGACATCCTGTGTTATGTACAAATGGTACAAAGTCATGAAGCGCGTTTGAGGATTCAACTCAAGAAGCTTCTCAAAATTTTCGATCACCTGGGGGTTCATAACTTCACACCTGGTGAGGAGCCGGAGAGATAATTCTGAAAACCGATCCGAGAGTGGCAACATGCCAGCCAGCACTTCAAGACTCATGGTGTGAGTCGAGTGCATGCAACCTAACGCGATACGAAGACACCGATACTGAATACGTTCCAATTTGATGATGTGTGACCGAGCCGCCGATTGAAAACAAAAACTACCGTATTCCATAACCGACAAAATCGTTGTCCGGTACAACGTTAGAAGATCTTGCGGATGCGCTCCCCACCAGGTCCCGGTAATTGTGCAGAGAAAGTTGATCCTTGGCTGGCACTTTCACTTCACATACTCAATATGGGATCTCCAGGTGCACTTAGAATCGAACCAGACCCCAAGATATTTAAATGACATAGAATGAGTTATCGGCTTACCCCAAATTTGAAGCTTCGGTTGTGCTGGGTTATGCTTCCTAGAAAAAACTACCAACTCAGTTTTCTCCGTAGAGAATTCGATACCTAGCTCTAGAGCCCAAGTAGACAAATTGTCTAAGGTATCCTGTAAGGGTCCTTGCAGATCGACCCCATTGGGTCCCGTGACAGACACTACGCCGTCATCTGCAAGTTGTCTCAACGTACAGTTGTCACCTAGACAACCGTCAATGTCTTTGACATAAAAATTATACAAAAGGGGGCTTAAACATGATCCCTGGGGGAGACCCATGTAGCTAAATCGTGAAGCTGTAGAGGTTCCATGAGAAAAGCTCATATGTTTCTCTGACAGCAAATTGTACAAAAAATTATTCATTAATGGTGAAAAGCCACAAGCGTGGAGTTTATCTGAAAGAACTTCAACAGATACTGAATCAAAAGCCCCCTGTATGTCCAAGAATACAGAAGCCATTTGCTCTTTTTTAGCAAAAGCTAACTGAATATCTGTGGAAAGCAACGCGAGACAGTCGTTCGTTCCCTTACCCCTACGGAAACCATATTGAGTATCTGAAAGCAGGTTGTTCGTCTCAACCCATTTGTCCAGACGGAAAAGGATAATTTTCTCCAACAATTTTCGAATACAAGATAACATCGCGATGGGTCGATAGGAGTTGTGGTCGGACGCGGGTTTACCAGGTTTTTGAATGGCAATAACTCTCACCCGTCTCCAATCATCCGGTACAATGTTGAGTTCCAGAAACTGATTAAACAAGTTCAACATGCGCCTCTTCGCGACGTCTGGGAGGTTCTTAAGCAAGTTGAACTTGATCCTATCAGCCCCTGGAGCCGTATTGCCACCCGAAAGGAGTGCGAGAGAGAACTCTACAATTGAAAAGGGTTGGCTGATCTCATCTATCGAATTCGTGGTTTCGCGAGGAATCATCCGTGCCGGCACAGAATCTGGACAAACTTTTCGCGTGAACTTGAGGATCCATTGGTCCGAGTTCTCCTCGCTCTCGTTGTTCGTAGTTCGGTTACGCAATCTTCGCGCCGTGTTCCAAAGAGTACTCATCGACGTCTCGCGCGATAGCCCGTCTACGAATCTTCGCCAGTATCCGCGTTTCTTGGCCTTGATGAGGCTCTTAAGTTCGCGTTCGAGAGCCGTGTATACTTCGAAGTGCTCAGGTGTTCCACGTCTACGGAAAACTTTAAACGCGTCGGACTTTTTACGGTAAACCTCGGTGCATTGCTGATCCCACCATGGAGAAGGAGGTTTCCTGCGAAATGACGTCCCTGGAACTGGTCAAGTTTGAGATTGAAGCGCGCTGTCTAAGATCAGGTTGGAGAGGAAGTTATATTCTTCCAGCGGTGAAAGCCTTACTACCGTCGTTACGGCTTCATCTACTGCTGTCCTTAACTTTGTCCAATCGATGTGACGGGTAAGATCATACGCGACGTTGACAGATTTCGGATTGAACCCGGTGGCACCTGAAATGTTTATGGGCAAGTGATCACTACCGTGGGGATCTTGAATCACATTCCATGTGCAATCCAACGATAATGAATTCGAACAAAGTGTGAGGTCTAATCTACTGCCAACTGAGTATGAACCAGCCAAACATGTTACTTCTCCATTGTTAAGAACTGTCATATTGAAGTTGTCACAGAGGTCATATATCAGGGAAGATCGGTTGTCATCGTACAGTTCTCCCCAGCCTGTTCCGTGGGAGTTAAAATCTCCCATGATCAACCGTGGAGAAGGAAGGACCGAACAAATATCTGAAAGTTGTTTTCGGTTTATCGAGGCTCTAGGAGGAATATATAAAAAAGCAATGCAAAGGCTTTTATTTTTAATAACAGCCTGACATGCGACAACTTCAACACCTGGAATAAGAGGAAAATTCACTCTATAGAAGGAGTAGCACTTTTTGATCCCCAAAAGTACTCCTCCTCCACGCGAATCCTCACGATCAAGACGAATAATATTGAAATCATGAATCGGAAGATTGATTTCGGAAGAGAGCCATGTTTCACAAAGAGCGAATGCATCACAACCGGTAGTGTGAGCTAAAAATTTAAAAGATTCCAATTTAGGAACAAGACTTCGACAATTCCACTGTAGAACAGTGATCAAATCCCCGACCTCATTTGGAAAATTATCCATCGAAGGAAATGATAGCTGCAAGGAGGGGCCACTTGATTGTAAATTGCTTCAAAAAGGTCTTCACTGTTGGAAGCATTGCCAAAACAATGCTTTTGAGAGGGTCAGAAATTTCGAGGTACTTAAAGATACCTTCGGCAATGTCATCAAATGAGAACAGCCCACTAGAGGAGGGGGCTTCTGTTCTTAAAATTGGGGCTTCAGGGGTTTTGGATGTCCCCGGGAGAGATGGAAAGTCCTGGGTGTAGTTGATACTACGGAAACCGGGAGGAATTGTGTTTTCCTTTTTTCCACCTCTTTTTGAAATGGGCAAGCTGGTCTCGGGCTTCTTTTCAACAACTTTCCGTGGGCGGACGCGTCTTCGCTTCCTTGAAGCACCTTCCGGAAAAGTGAACGACGTTCCCTCTTCAGCCGAATCAAAGTCAGACTCGTCATCTGACAGAGGAGCAAAGGGATTTGTATTGGCATCGGGTGATGGTGAGGCTTTTTTAACCATTTCAGCAAAAGATTGCCTTGAACGCTGTTTCAGCGAGCGTTCTAATTTTTCCCCGCGTTGTTTGTACGCCGGGCACGATGAGAGAGCATGATGAGGAGTTCCCTTACAGAAAGCGCATTTTGGTGTGCTGTCAGCACACGCGCCATCCTCGTGTCTCTCCCCGCAGTTGGAGCAGCGTGCCTTATTGCTGCAATGGGAGGTCGTATGTCCCATCTGCTTGCACTTTTCGCAGATCATGACCCGAGGTACAAACAACCGCACAGGTAGTCGAAGTTTTCCCAACTCGACGTATTGAGGGAGGGCTGAGCCAGAGAAGGTTACGCGAAACGAGTCTGACGGTGTAAACTTTTTTTCGCCCTTGTTGGTCGACACTGTGCCAAGTTGGCGCACATCAAGTATCTTAACTGGGGGAAGCAGAGGATTCTTAAATCTACCAACCCCCCGCCTCAGCAGGATCTCAGGGGTCAGACTCGTTTCGGAGACCACACCTTCAATTTCAATACCCCGAGCTGGGATATACACTCTATATTCTAGAGTAAAGAGCTGGGAGACAGCAATCTCATTAGCTTGCTTGAGATTGGACACAACGACCCGAAGTTTATTGGGTCTGACTTTAATTATCTCGGTCACGGCCGAGAATCGCTTCGTCAGATCATCAGAAATCTGACAAACATTTAGAGGTTTCGATTTGGGCTGAAAATAAACAACCCATGGACCAGTTGAACTATCTGGATAAGCACGTGATCTGGTAACTCTATGAGCTACCTCATTATTTCGTGCCATAGATGATTCATCTTGCGATAAATCATCCATGGCTCGCTTGTGGGAGCTTATCACGCTCAACCACTAACGTAATTATCTACAATCAATCACAGATAAACAAACTAAACCTAAAAAAAAAACTAAAACTAAATACACTCTCACACACACTATCAATCACTCTCCACACTCACACACACACTACGATGAAAATCACTTATCTTATATACTACTAAAAAACTTATCTTATATGTATCACGGATCTACTGTAGCTGGGCGACGAATGTGTGCTGCTGCTGCCGAGCGACGATGAGTGACCGCGTGTACCGTCTAAGCGTGGAGCTGAACGATGACGGTGATGTTGCTGATCGGTGGTAGTTGGTGGATGGAAGAATGCACGCTACGCACGATGGGCTGCTGGTATGCGTGCCGTATAGATGCGGGACAATATGGCTTCTCGATCGTAGGCAATATTGCTAATTGCAATCAATGACGTTGTTGCACCACTTATCACACAATGTCCAATGACCGATTTAGAGCAACTTTTCCCTCGTCAACTTAGGGTGAGCCATAAAAACAAGTTTTTCTGTCCTAACTTTTTTATTTCAATTTTCATCGTTAAGTTGTTTTTGGACGAGTTGTAGAACTTTTAAAGGCGCGTATTTTGATATATTAACTTTGCCACTAACTTTAACCAATCAATAGTGATTGAAGTTTTTCTTCTTAAACCATTCCAGATTCAAATGTAATTTTCTCAAGATACAGAAATAACATATCTCTAGTTTTCACATATGTTGAACAATATAAATTGTCCTTCCAAATGACGTCTTTAATTTTATTTTGTATTTGCCCCAATCATGAAAATCAACATTTAAAAAGGGCGTATTTTTTTAAGAAAAACTTCAATAACTATTGATTTATTGAAGCTAGCGGCAAAATTCGTATACCAAAGTACGCGTCTTAAAAAGTTCTAAAACTCGTCCAAACTCAACTTTACGGTGGGAATTGAAATAAAAAAGTAAGGGCAAAAAAATCAATTTTTCATGGTACACCCTAAGTTGATGAGAAAAAATTGCTCTAAATCGGTCAATTTTTAAGGTACAAAAAAAATTTTCATATCAAAATTCCATGAAATTTTTTGCGCTACAATTTTGCCAAAGGATGTAAACGTCTATTTCTGCAAATAAAAAAGTTAGTTTTTGTATTTCCGTGAAAATGGGGACCACCCTAATTTTAATCAACATCAAAGAATGGGCCTTGATGATACAAACCATATTGTAGAACATTACTTTGCTGTAAAGTTTCAAGTTTAGGCGCTGGGAGCATGTTTCCTCGTAAATTCGTGATCTGGACCATAGTGCAATGGAACTCGAACCATGGCCATATACCATATACAAGCCACAGTGGTACATGAGCGTCTTTCCATGCGTCGATTTTTGCCTGTTGAAGTGGCGGACTTGTTCCGTTGCTACAACCTACCCCGCAGTGGGATGTTAGGCAAAGATTGACGTCCATGGTTCGAGTACCATTGGATACATGCCCTTTCGCTCAATTTTCAAAACATCTATTAGATTTTCCTACCCTACCTACCGCACTCTGACGGAACTATCAACACTTTCTCTTCACATCTATCATTCTAGCCAAAAACATTAATGTTCACTCTTGGTGACTCATGGTGATGAGCGAACATCTCCTTCTACATCATAATCGTTACTCCTCGCACGTAGAATAAATAACATAAGAATTAATGTCTGTGAAACCATAAATCTAGGGTTTTTTTTTCATTAGGGCGAATCTACAATTGAGAGATTCTCTCCGGGCTCGCTCTCTTTCATTCATAAACCAATCACCTTTACGTTTTTCATTTTACTATTTGTAGAGTATGCTAGCCAGCACTGTTGTGTTTCGATCTGTACTAAAGAATGCCTCGTATGTTTTATAATGGCGCTGTAATGAATGAAAGAGAGCGAGCCCGGAAAGAATCTCTCAATTGTAGATACTCCCTAATGAAATAAAAAACCCTAGAAATGGTGGTAACCATTAATTATACTGGTGGGGACCAGTATCGCACCGCTTCACGGTGTTTCTCTCCGAGGTCTCTGCGTTGGAGACGACGAGAAAAACTTTAGTGATCGTCAGTCGGTGCGAATCAAAACAAACCCAAAAAAGGAGAGAGTTCCTCTCCCATGTGCGCATCAATAAACAGAGTGCACACAATAGATCGCTAGAATAACTATCACAAGCCACAGTGGTACATGAGCGTCTTTCCATGCGTCAATTTTTGCCTGTTGAAGTGGCGGACTTGTTCCGTTGCTACAACCTACCCCGCAGTGGAATGTTAGGCAAAGATTGACGTCCATGGTTCGAGTACCAGTGAATGATCATCGAATCGAACACTATCGGATTGCTCACAGCAAGTAAGTATACAAACTGATATGATTAAATATTCAATATATAGTACAGAATCTAAGTTATATCAATTCTAAATATTGAAGGAATGGCTGCCGTCGAGAATGCTTCAGCGTATGCCGTTAACAACTTTGTTCTAGCAAAAAATTTCTGTCTACTCCTAGAGCCTCATGGTGATGAGAAATTATTTCCTTCTCAAAAACAACATCATCACAGATCGTTACCCCGCGTATGGGAGAATACACGGAGAGACTATATCAGTGTTCTTAAGCAAGTTGAACTTGATTCTATCAGCTCCTGGAGCCGTATTGCCACACTAAAGGAGAGCGAAAGAGAGTTCTACCATTGAAAAAGGTTGGCTGATCTCATCTATCGAATTCGTGGTTTCGCGAGGAATGATCCGTGCCGGCACAGAATCTGGACAATTTTTTCGCGCGAACTTGAGGATCGATTGGTCCGAGTACTCCTCGCTCTCGTTGTTCGTAGTTCGGTTACGCAATCTTCGCGCCATGTTCCAAAGAGTACTGTTGGTGTGAAGCAAAGATAATTTTTTCCGATTAAATAACTCCTGGATTTATTATGCAGGGATGTTAAAAAATCCCTTTAAAAGAAAAATAATTAACAATTTTAGTATTTGTTACATGTTGATCAGCTTTCTATGTGTTATTTCTTAATTTTAGGATGTGTTGTATGAATTCATGTCTTTTTTGTGTAATATAATTTTGACCAATGTTTTCTTTATTATGACCCACAGTGCAGTCCATGTTTATGTTGTGCCATCGCTTTGCGATCATCTCTGCTGCTCGTTATGTTGCTTTCTGTTGTGTGTTGCATGCAATTGTGTGTCTGGCTTCGTTTTACTCACGTTTAGTGTTGTCTCGCTGTTCGATGACCAACAAATCCGTATGCTAGCTATGTTTATGCTAACGGACACAATTTTACTGTAATGTAATAGGGGTTAGGTTTTATGTGTGTGTTTTACATGTTGTGCCTTACCGTTTAATTCAATGTTCGTATATAATTCTAAACTAATTAAACAATAATTGTGTAACTCTACGTGATATAGCTATTTAGATAAAGGAACTTATTAAAGAAAACTTAATTTCACCAACTTTCCTATACCTACTTGCACTCCTAACTTGTGAACTTCGTTGTTCTGCTTTTCGTGAACTTTTGTTATGGTGTTTTGTATGTATGCAGCCTGACCGCAGTCGTTGGTAAGCTTTATTACGCAAGCCGTTTGCGGCTACGTGTGACCGGGGGTGATGCGCGTCCGCCAGTGCTGCCAGTCTGTCGGTTCGTCACGTCCGTGACACTTCCCTTCGGTACGTCTGGGCCTTCTCTCGACGTACTCCAACTGGAATCGACATCAAGCACTGCAATTTTTACCGCGGGTCTCTCCAGTCTCCCGTTGGCCGTTTGCAGAGTTGCGTACCTGTCCGTCCTTTGACCGAACTACCTCGACCACTCGTCCTTTCGGCCAGCAGTTCCGTGGAAGGGCGTGGTCGACAATCAGGGCTACGTCTCCTACCTGAATCGGTCGTACTGGCTGAAACCACTTCGATCGGCGTGTCAGGGTGGGCAGGTACTCGGTGATCCATCGCTTCCAGAACTCGTCTGCAAACTCTTGCGCCACAATCCACGAGCTCGTGAGTTGTTTCGGAGTGTTGTTTAATGCGATCGGGGGCTTGGATCCATTAGAGGATCCTAAAAGGAAATGGTTCGGCGTTAGAGGTGAAGAAGATTGCACGTCTAACGGTAAATCTGTCACTGGTCGTGAATTAATGATCATCATGGCTTTTGATAGTCGGCTTCGCAGGATTTCATCCGTCGGAAGGCGCTTGGTCTCTGTTTGATGTAAAACTTTCTTCACCGACTGGATTAGTCGCTCCCAGCTCCCTCCAAAGTGCGGGGCGGCTGGTGGATTGGACGTCCACTTTGTATTGGGTTCCACGAAATACGACATCATCTCGTCTTGGTCCACCTTTTGCAGTTCTCTGCGAAGCTCGCGGTTGGCGCCGATAAAATTAGTACCGCGGTCGCTGAAGATCTCGATGGGGTTTCCTCGGTGTGCGATGAAGTTCCTGAGTGCGAGGATACAGGAGTCCGTCGACAAAGTGCGTGCAATTTCAATGTGAATGGCCCGGGTGGTTAAGCAGGTCATGAGCACTCCCCAGAGTTTTTCTACCCTCTTTCAGACTACTACTTGCATGGGACCAAAATAGTCTATGCCAGTATAGGAAAAGGGTCGACTGAATGCTGCCATTCGCCCTGCAGGAAGATCGGCCATCAATGGAGGATGTGGTCTGACTCTTCGGATCTTACATGCCTGGCAGGCGTGGTGCACCCGTTTGTACGCTGAAGGAAACCGTGGAATATGGAACTTCAGACGGATCTGACTGATGACTGTATCGTGGTTGATATGCTTGCACCGGCAGTGGTAATCGGCGATCACGAGGTTCGTCAGATGATGTCGTTTTGGCAGCAGGATGGGATACTTGGCGGAATCTTCTACGAACTGGCATAAGCTGATGCGGCTTCGCATCCGTAGTAATCCAGCAGCGTCGATGAAGGGGCTCAGCTTATACAGCTTGCTGTTCTTTGGAAGCGGTCGGCTACTAATTTCATTCGTTGACTTGGCACTGGACAGCAGATCATACTCCTCGGGGAAGGCTTGCTTTTGAACATGGCGATAGATTTCCCACTCCGCTTTCTGCAGTTCTTCCTGGGTGAACGGTGTAGAGGTCAGCGGAGAGTGGATTTTGTGGCGGAGATTCGAACGATACCGCATGATATATGCTACTGCTCTGTGAATCCGCTTCCATCGGGAAAATCGTTCGAATCGAAGCACAGGTTCGCAAACGGCAGCTCTATAAATGCATCATAAGATTGAATAAATTTTCAATAATAAATTGAAAAACGCTCCCTAAAATGAAATGTATTGCTCGTTAAATTCAACAAAATATAACCATAAAATATATGAAATGTTACATAGACATGTGACAATAGCCATAGAATAATTAAAATTGAGCATTGAAAACCCGGATGTGTTCATTAATGTTAGATGCAATGCTAAATATATTATGTACAATCTGACAGTGATCCAGTTGAAAAGTAACCTTAACCTTCAATTAATGTACCATACAAGATCAAGGTACTTTTCATCATCCGTATGGTACACTAATTGATGCTTAAGGTTACTTTTCAAGTAAACCACTGTCAGATTATACATGATATATTTAGCATTGCATCTATTATTAATTAACATATCCGGGTTTCCAATGCTCAATTTTCATTATTCTATGGAGCTTTTTTCACATGTCTAAGGAACATTTCATATACTTCATGGTTATATTTTGTTGAATTTAACGAGCAATTTTAGAGAGCATTTTTCAATTTGTTAATGAAAATTTGTCCAATCTTATGATGCATATACCCTTTGCCGTTCGCAAAAGTTGCGGTGAAGTATTCTTGATCGGATTTCCTCGACAGTTGTCCCGGGATCTTTGCTGTCTGCTGGCCACTGGCATCTTGGCTTCCACAGGAATTCAGGACCTCGAAACCAGTGACCCGCTGGAGACAAATCAGGCAACCTTTGCCATTTCGTGCCTTCGTCTGCTGGGTTCAATCGCGTTGATATCCACTTCCACTCTTTCATTTCGGTTGATTCCATTATTTCACCGATCCTGTGAGCGACGAAGGTAGAGTATCGGCGGTGATCCGATCTTATCCAGCAGATGACGTCTCATGAGTCGGTCTAGAAACATCGTTCGGAGATCCTCAATCGATGCGATTCGGTTATGGTAGTTTGAAAATGAGCGGAGGGCATTGTGAGGTAGTAATTCGAAACAGGTACACAATCTTTTACCAAGCATCCCCATGCGGGGCAGGTCAAGGCATTCTCAGCTGGCAGTATAAATGGAGTGACGGAGATTTGGGGCGTGGGTGAGGACAAGGCTATCAGAACGCAGATTCACGTTATTATATATATATATATATATATATATATATATATATATATATATATATATATATATATATATATATATATATATATATATATATATATATATATATATATATATATATATATATATACTAGCTGGCCCGGCAGACGTTGTCCTGCCCATAATTACTTAATGGAAAATTGGAGAAGGAGTTATAAATGAAAAAGTTTATTTGCAATTAGTTTTAATTCCATTTATTTAGAGTTAATTTCTTACTTTTATGTGATGATTTTATCGAAATGTGTTGCTGTAAGGTAAGGTTTAATGTCCAAGAAAACTTATAGAACATTATAGATATTACCATAGGTGTTGGCATGAACTGTTTTCTTATTATGTTCGTTGCCCCAAACGAAATCATTTGAAAACAACCATTATAACTCTGGATGTTCTGCAGAATATGTTTAGAATCACTTCCTGATCCAGACACCAATGAGCGCAAACGCTGGTGGTGGATTTAGTGGCGTTACTTTAACTTTGCCACTTGCACAACACAATTCATTTGGTGTTTCATTTGGTAGCTACAATGCATTACAATGAGAACAAACTTCACTCATTGATTCAATGGCGACTGATATATCCGCACTGAAATTAACCAAAGGATCATATTGAAATGCAGCACGTTGAAGATTTTGCAGAATGTAGGTTTGCTGTCATAGTCGTTTAGTGATATTATTTTGGGTACGATTGTCACCAGATCTTTCTGATAATTCCCGATTACGCTTCTTTCTAACTCTATCGCTTGTATTTCGACCTGCTCTCTTCTTGACCCAACATCGGTCGAGCCCGTGCCATTCGTTGTCGATCCAAGTCATTTTGAGTTGCATGCTGAACGTCTCATTCAAGATTTTGCTGCGCTAACAGTCGTGCGGCTGCAGCGACCAATATTAAAGGGTGATACGGTCAAAATTTGATCAAGGGAAAACGCGTGTAAATCGGTGAAATCGTTTATTTAAAAATCAAATTAAATTTCTTTTTCAAGTTCAATTAGTATAAAATTCAGGAAAAATATTCAGTTAGGCTTCCGCTTTTCCAAATCCGAATTGCCGGGCCTTACGCTTGACCCCTGCCATCAGATTTTGTACAGCCACCTTGTCCACCTTCTTCGCCGCAGAAAGCCAGTTTGCCTTGAACTGCTGCTCGTCCTTAGCAGTTGTTTTGGTCTTCTTTAGGTTCCGCTTGACAATAGCCCAGTATTTCTCAATTGGGCGGAGCTCTGGCGTGTTGGGAGGGTTCTTGTCTTTGGGAACCACCTGCACGTTGTTGGCGGCGTACCACTCCATGGCCTTTTTACCGTAATGGCAAGATGCCAAATCCGGCCAAAACAGTACAGAACAACCGTGTTTCTTCAGGAAAGGCAGCAGACGTTTATTCAAACATTCTTTCACGTAAATTTCTTGGTTGACAGTCCCGGAAGCTATGAAAATGCTGCTTTTCAAGCCACAGGTACAGATGGCTTGCCAAACCAGATATTTCTTTGCGAACTTTGACAGTTTCGTGTGCTTGAAAATATCTGCTACCTTTCCCCTTCCTTTTCTCCCCTTCCTGTCCCGGAAGCTGCTTGTAGTCGGCTTTGACGTAGGTTTCGTCGTCCATTACCACGCAGTCAAACTTTGTCAGCATCGTCGTATACAGCCTCCGGGATCGCGCTTTGGTCGTCGTATTTTGTTTATCATCGCGATTTGGAGTCACTACCTTCTTGTAAGTCGATAGTCCGGCTCGTTTTTTGGCTCGATGCACGGTTGTAGACGATACACCCAGCTTATTTGCGGCATCTCGGAGAGATAGGTTAGGGTTTCGCTTGAAACTACCGGCAACTCTCTTTGTCGTCTCAGCGGCTTCCGGTTTTCAATTTCCCCCCGATCCAGACTTCCTGGCTGTCGACAAACGTTCCCCAAACACTTTAATTACATTTGTAACGCTTGATTTGGCAACTTTTAGCGATTTTGCCAACTTTGCGTGCGAGTAGCTCGGATTTTCGCGATGCGCGAGCAAAATTTTGATACGCTGCTCTTCTTGCTTGGACGGCATTTTGACAACTGAAGAGTGAATTCCAAAATCAAAATAGGAGCAACATTCTACACACACACACCTTCAAAATGAGGGGTGTTCAGGTTTTTTAAATGCAAAATTGAAAGAAATACGTCAAGTTGATATTGACCAAATTTTGACCGTATCGCCCTTTACTTCGTCTAGTAGGAGGCATTGCACAATAATACTAATTGAAATTGAAATTGCAACATAATTAGTTTCTTCTAAATTTCTAGTAATATGTTCGTTTTCACTTTCCTGATGATTTATTAATCTTACAGTGAATAATACTAATATAAACAAAAATGTTATTATACACCTGTCAGTTCAACATAGAATACAAAAACTAATACTCTCATTCTCCATTGAACTTCACTCCTATTTACATCTCGCTGCGAGAGATCACCAATACAAACGTTTCAATTTATACGTGAACCTACACGTTTACACTGCCCAAGTAACAATTTCAGTTCTATTCCAGCCGTATAGCACTCCTCCCGGCTTTGTTGATGAAACTACATTCAAAACTGTTTTGTCCACCTCCTCTATGCATCTTTAAAGCCGAAATGTGTACAAAGTGGCCCACTCTTTAGACGGTTGTGAGAACAAATTAATAAAACCTTTCCAAGACCATAAAGATTTTGAAAATGTTCTAGTGAAAGATGTTATTATGAAAGATAATGCCGAATGGCCACAGCTGTCAAAATTCACGGCGATATCGTGGTTGGTTTTTGTTGTTCTGCTTTGTTCGATTCTCTGCTCTTCCGATTCATTCAACAGTAAATAATGTTGCGGGAAATTATGTTTGAAAACAAAATATATAAAACAAATTGAGTTTTTTTGTTTAGCATATCATGCTCCAAATCATGTGCACATTTAATTGTATGGTGAATATTGGCATGATAAGAGCTGAAAATTAATGCGCCTCGGAAATTATGCGAGTTTACAACATCAAAAACAAAATTTAAAGAAATATATTCGATAAATTAATCAAGAAACTTCTGAAAATTTATGGAATTCAATAAGGTTATCTGAACGAATACCGAAATTTGCCTTAGATCTACAGTTCAATTGTATGCTTTCAAGTGTCCAATTAGCCGTTTAATGCATTTACTGGAAGCAAAATGGTTTTAAAATGCTTTTTCAACTGACCATAATAAGATAATACGAATGAGTCCTAAAACGGTATTTCAAAACAGCATTTTATGATTTTACAAAGTCAAAATAAAAACTTTGATAGGGATAAAATTTTAGAAGTTAAGGTTTTAAGATTGTTGTAAAAAAGCTGTGTAAGTTCTTATAAACCTGACTAAAATTTGAAACCTATTGGCATCTCTTGCTACCATAATAAAACCGAATTGATTTCTGGTGGCTTTCATAAAACTTTAATAAAACTTAGTAAAGCTGGATGGTTTTGGCAATGTTACTTGGGAGAGGTTGCTTTTTACGCAGGAATGAGTGCGCTGAAAAAAAAATCCTTAAAAACAACTGAGTAGCTCCTAGAATTCACGTACAAACCCGTAATTTACGAAAACCTCGTAAAAAGCAACAAAAGTGATTATTTAAACGCGTTAATGACAATATCTAAGTGAACAGTATCTCCTCGCGTGAATTCTGAACACCACGTAAACAAAAACTCGCATAATAAACGACTCCAGTGTATTATCGTTTTTCGCATAATTTTTCAAAAAGTCCTAAATAACAATGAGAGATTCGCTCCTCTCTTGTCCTTTTTTGTTAATTAAGACGCCATTATAAAATTTTCCAACGGTTTCTCCTTCCAACTACGATGGATGGTGTTGTTGTTTTCTATTATGATATTTCCATACAAAGTGAAAATTTAATTTAATTGATTTTTTTTACTTTCCCGAAAAAATTTCGTACATTTTTTATAATAAAAACCTGTTGGAATTCAAGACGAATCAAATGAAAAAGAAATCAAGTAATTCCATCGAGTCGTTCGTAAGTAATGCTGTCACGAACGGACAGCATTTCATTTTTATATATATAGATATATATATATATATATTTATATATATTTATATATATATACATATATATATATTAGGCTGATGCAAAATTCGAAATATTTGCTCCCCTAAGCTTAATCGACGCCAATTCGGGTCCTGATAGTTCCCAAAAAATTTTAACACATTTGGTTTTGATTTGGCTTTGCACACGCTATTCAAAGTTTGTATGGGAATTAGTATGAAGAATCTCAAACTTACATTTCCAGATCCCTAACATCTTGATATTATGTTCTTAAATCAAATCTTTTAAATATTCATATAGTGTAAGTTGCCAACTATTAAAATGCCGAAGATACCTGACATGTAAATTTTATACAAAAATAGTTAATCAACAAATATAATAATACAGAACTAAAAGTATGTAATGTATTATAAAATATATAATATATAAAATATATATAAATATTTATAATAATATAAATAAAATAATATTTATAAATATATATGAATATAAAACATAAAAAAGATATAAATAATAAGAAAACAAAAATATAGAATAAAACATCATACCTAAAGTGCTGTATTTTATGTTTGTTGAATAACTATTTTTGTATAAAATTTACATGTCAGGTATTTTCGGCATTTTGATAGTTGACAACTTTCACAATATGAATGTATATAAGATTTGGCTTAAGGACATAATATCAAGATGATAGGGATCTGGAAATGTAAGTTTGAGATTCTTCATACTAATTCCCATACAAACTTTGAATAGCGTGTGCAAAGCCAAATCAAAACCAAATGTGTTAAAATTTTTTGGGGAGTATCAGGACCCAAAATGGCGTCGATTAAGCTTAGGGGAGCAAATATTTCAAATTTTGCATCAGCCTAATATCTATATATATAAAAATGAAATGCTGTCCGTTCGTGACAGCATAACTCACGAACGACTCAATGGAATTACTTGATTTCTTTTTCATTTGATTCGTCTTGAATTCCAACAGGTTTTTAAAATAAAAAATGTACGAAATTTTTTCGGGAAAGTAAAAAAAATCATTTAAATTAAATTTTCACTTTGTATGGAAATATCATAATAGAAAACAACAACACCATCCATCGAGTTGGAAGGAGAAACCGTTGGAAAATTTTATAATGGCGTCTTAATTAACAAAAAAAGGACGAGAGAGGAGCGAATCTCTCATTGTTATTTAGGACTTTTTGAAAAATTATGCGAAAAACGATAATACACTGGAGTCGTTTATTATGCGAGTTTTTGTTTACGTGGTGTTCAGAATTCACGCGAGGAGATACTGTTCACTTAGATTTTGTCATTAACGCGTTTAAATAATCACTTTTGTTGCTTTTTACGAGGTTTTCGTTACGGGTTTGTACGTGAATTCTAGGAGCTACTCAGTTGTTTTTAAGGATTTTTTTTTCAGCGCACTCATTCCTGCGTTAAAAGCAACCTCTCCCAAGTAACATTGCCAAAACCATCCAGCTTTACTAAGTTTTATTAAAGTTTTATGAAAGCCACCAGAAATCAATTCGGTTTTATTATGGTAGCAAGAGATGCCAATAGGTTTCAAATTTTAGTCAGGTTTATAAGAACTTACACAGCTTTTTTACAACAATCTTAAAACCTTAACTTCTAAAATTTTATCCCTATCAAAGTTTTTATTTTGACTTTGTAAAATCATAAAATGCTGTTTTGAAATACCGTTTTAGGACTCATTCGTATTATCTTATTATGGTCAGTTGAAAAAGCATTTTAAAACCATTTTGCTTCCAGTAAATGCATTAAACGGCTAATTGGACACTTGAAAGCATACAATTGAACTGTAGATCTAAGGCAAATTTCGGTATTCGTTCAGATAACCTTATTGAATTCCATAAATTTTCAGAAGTTTCTTGATTAATTTATCGAATATATTTCTTTAAATTTTGTTTTTGATGTTGTAAACTCGCATAATTTCCGAGGCGCATTAATTTTCAGCTCTTATCATGCCAATATTCACCATACAATTAAATGTGCACATGATTTGGAGCATGATATGCTAAACAAAAAAACTCAATTTGTTTTATTTATTTTGTTTTCAAACATAATTTCCCGCAACATTATTTACTGTTGAATGAATCGGAAGAGCAGAGAATCGAACAAAGCAGAACAACAAAAACCAACCACGATATCGCCGTGAATTTTGACAGCTGTGGCCATTCGGCATTATCTTTCATAATAACATCTTTCACTAGAACATTTTCAAAATCTTTATGGTCTTGGAAAGGTTTTATTAATTTGTTCTCACAACCGTCTAAAGAGTGGGCCACTTTGTACACATTTCGGCTTTAAAGATGCATAGAGGAGGTGGACAAAACAGTTTTGAATGTAGTTTCATCAACAAAGCCGGGAGGAGTGCTATACGGCTGGAATAGAACTGAAATTGTTACTTGGGCAGTGTAAACGTGTAGGTTCACGTATAAATTGAAACGTTTGTATTGGTGATCTCTCGCAGCGAGATGTAAATAGGAGTGAAGTTCAATGGAGAATGAGAGTATTAGTTTTTGTATTCTATGTTGAACTGACAGGTGTATAATAACATTTTTGTTTATATTAGTATTATTCACTGTAAGATTAATAAATCATCAGGAAAGTGAAAACGAACATATTACTAGAAATTTAGAAGAAACTAATTATGTTGCAATTTCAATTTCAATTAGTATTATTGTGCAATGCCTCCTACTAGACGAAGTAAAGGGCGATACGGTCAAAATTTGGTCAATATCAACTTGACGTATTTCTTTCAATTTTGCATTTAAAAAACCTGAACACCCCTCATTTTGAAGGTGTGTGTGTGTAGAATGTTGCTCCTATTTTGATTTTGGAATTCACTCTTCAGTTGTCAAAATGCCGTCCAAGCAAGAAGAGCAGCGTATCAAAATTTTGCTCGCGCATCGCGAAAATCCGAGCTACTCGCACGCAAAGTTGGCAAAATCGCTAAAAGTTGCCAAATCAAGCGTTACAAATGTAATTAAAGTGTTTGGGAACGTTTGTCGACAGCCAGGAAGTCTGGATCGGGGGAAATTGAAAACCGGAAGCCGCTGAGACGACAAAGAGAGTTGCCGGTAGTTTCAAGCGAAACCCTAACCTATCTCTCCGAGATGCCGCAAATAAGCTGGGTGTATCGTCTACAACCGTGCATCGAGCCAAAAACGAGCCGGACTATCGACTTACAAGAAGGTAGTGACTCCAAATCGCGATGATAAACAAAATACGACGACCAAGCGCGATCCCGGAGGCTGTATACGACGATGCTGACAAAGTTTGACTGCGTGGTAATGGACGACGAAACCTACGTCAAAGCCGACTACAAGCAGCTTCCGGGACAGGAAGGGGAGAAAAGGAAGGGAAAGGTAGCAGATATTTTCAAGCACACGAAACTGTCAAAGTTCGCAAAGAAATATCTGGTTTGGCAAGCCATCTGTACCTGTGGCTTGAAAAGCAGCATTTTCATAGCTTCCGGGACTGTCAACCAAGAAATTTACGTGAAAGAATGTTTGAATAAACGTCTGCTGCCTTTCCTGAAGAAACACGGTTGTTCTGTACTGTTTTGGCCGGATTTGGCATCTTGCCATTACGGTAAAAAGGCCATGGAGTGGTACGCCGCCAACAACGTGCAGGTGGTTCCCAAAGACAAGAACCCTCCCAACACGCCAGAGCTCCGCCCAATTGAGAAATACTGGGCTATTGTCAAGCGGAACCTAAAGAAGACCAAAACAACTGCTAAGGACGAGCAGCAGTTCAAGGCAAACTGGCTTTCTGCGGCGAAGAAGGTGGACAAGGTGGCTGTACAAAATCTGATGGCAGGGGTCAAGCGTAAGGCCCGGCAATTCGGATTTGGAAAAGCGGAAGCCTAACTGAATATTTTTCCTGAATTTTATACTAATTGAACTTGAAAAAGAAATTTAATTTGATTTTTAAATAAACGATTTCACCGATTTACACGCGTTTTCCTTGATCAAATTTTGACCGTATCACCCTTTAATATTGGTCGCTGCAGCCGCACGACTGTTAGCGCAGCAAAATCTTGAATGAGACGTTCAGCATGCAACTCAAAATGACTTGGATCGACAACGAATGGCACGGGCTCGACCGATGTTGGGTCAAGAAGAGAGCAGGTCGAAATACAAGCGATAGAGTTAGAAAGAAGCGTAATCGGGAATTATCAGAAAGATCTGGTGACAATCGTACCCAAAATAATATCACTAAACGACTATGACAGCAAACCTACATTCTGCAAAATCTTCAACGTGCTGCATTTCAATATGATCCTTTGGTTAATTTCAGTGCGGATATATCAGTCGCCATTGAATCAATGAGTGAAGTTTGTTCTCATTGTAATGCATTGTAGCTACCAAATGAAACACCAAATGAATTGTGTTGTGCAAGTGGCAAAGTTAAAGTAACGCCACTAAATCCACCACCAGCGTTTGCGCTCATTGGTGTCTGGATCAGGAAGTGATTCTAAACATATTCTGCAGAACATCCAGAGTTATAATGGTTGTTTTCAAATGATTTCGTTTGGGGCAACGAACATAATAAGAAAACAGTTCATGCCAACACCTATGGTAATATCTATAATGTTCTATAAGTTTTCTTGGACATTAAACCTTACCTTACAGCAACACATTTCGATAAAATCATCACATAAAAGTAAGAAATTAACTCTAAATAAATGGAATTAAAACTAATTGCAAATAAACTTTTTCATTTATAACTCCTTCTCCAATTTTCCATTAAGTAATTATGGGCAGGACAACGTCTGCCGGGCCAGCTAGTATATATATATATATATATATATATATATATATATATATATATATATATATATATATATATATATATATATATATATATATATATATATATATATATATATATATATATATATATAATAACGTGAATCTGCGTTCTGATAGCCTTGTCCTCACCCACGCCCCAAATCTCCGTCACTCCATTTATACTGCCAGCTGAGAATGCCTTGACCTGCCCCGCATGGGGATGCTTGGTAAAAGATTGTGTACCTGTTTCGAATTACTACCTCACAATGCCCTCCGCTCATTTTCAAACTACCATAACCGAATCGCATCGATTGAAGATATCCGAACGATGTTTCTGGACTGACTCACGAGACGTCATCTGCTGGATAAGATCGGATCACCGCCGATACTCTACCTTCGTCGCTCACAGGATCGGTGAAATAATGGAATCAACCGAAATGAAAGAGTGGAAGTGGATATCAACGCGATTGAACCCAGCAGACGAAGGCACGAAATGGCAAAGGTTGCCTGATTTGTCTCCAGCGGGTCACTGGTTTCGAGGTCCTGAATTCCTGTGGAAGCCAAGATGCCAGTGGCCAGCAGACAGCAAAGATCCCGGGACAACTGTCGAGGAAATCCGATCAAGAATACTTCACCGCAACTTTTGCGAACGGCAAAAGGGTATATGCATCATAAGATTGGACAAATTTTCATTAACAAATTGAAAAATGCTCCCTAAAATTGCTCGTTAAATTCAACAAAATATAACCATGAAGTATATGAAATGTTCCTTAGACATGTGAAAAAAGCTCCATAGAATAATGAAAATTGAGCATTGGAAACCCGGATATGTTAATTAATAATAGATGCAATGCTAAATATATCATGTATAATCTGACAGTGGTTTACTTGAAAAGTAACCTTAAGCATCAATTAGTGTACCATACGGATGATGAAAAGTACCTTGATCTTGTATGGTACATTAATTGAAGGTTAAGGTTACTTTTCAACTGGATCACTGTCAGATTGTACATAATATATTTAGCATTGCATCTAACATTAATGAACACATCCGGGTTTTCAATGCTCAATTTTAATTATTCTATGGCTATTGTCACATGTCTATGTAACATTTCATATATTTTATGGTTATATTTTGTTGAATTTAACGAGCAATACATTTCATTTTAGGGAGCGTTTTTCAATTTATTATTGAAAATTTATTCAATCTTATGATGCATTTATAGAGCTGCCGTTTGCGAACCTGTGCTTCGATTCGAACGATTTTCCCGATGGAAGCGGATTCACAGAGCAGTAGCATATATCATGCGGTATCGTTCGAATCTCCGCCACAAAATCCACTCTCCGCTGACCTCTACACCGTTCACCCAGGAAGAACTGCAGAAAGCGGAGTGGGAAATCTATCGCCATGTTCAAAAGCAAGCCTTCCCCGAGGAGTATGATCTGCTGTCCAGTGCCAAGTCAACGAATGAAATTAGTAGCCGACCGCTTCCAAAGAACAGCAAGCTGTATAAGCTGAGCCCCTTCATCGACGCTGCTGGATTACTACGGATGCGAAGCCGCATCAGCTTATGCCAGTTCGTAGAAGATTCCGCCAAGTATCCCATCCTGCTGCCAAAACGACATCATCTGACGAACCTCGTGATCGCCGATTACCACTGCCGGTGCAAGCATATCAACCACGATACAGTCATCAGTCAGATCCGTCTGAAGTTCCATATTCCACGGTTTCCTTCAGCGTACAAACGGGTGCACCACGCCTGCCAGGCATGTAAGATCCGAAGAGTCAGACCACATCCTCCATTGATGGCCGATCTTCCTGCAGGGCGAATGGCAGCATTCAGTCGACCCTTTTCCTATACTGGCATAGACTATTTTGGTCCCATGCAAGTAGTAGTCTGAAAGAGGGTAGAAAAACTCTGGGGAGTGCTCATGACCTGCTTAACCACCCGGGCCATTCACATTGAAATTGCACGCACTTTGTCGACGGACTCCTGTATCCTCGCACTCAGGAACTTCATCGCACACCGAGGAAACCCCATCGAGATCTTCAGCGACCGCGGTACTAATTTTATCGGCGCCAACCGCGAGCTTCGCAGAGAACTGCAAAAGGTGGACCAAGACGAGATGATGTCGTATTTCGTGGAACCCAATACAAAGTGGACGTCCAATCCACCAGCCGCCCCGCACTTTGGAGGGAGCTGGGAGCGACTAATCCAGTCGGTGAAGAAAGTTTTACATCAAACAGAGACCAAGCGCCTTCCGACGGATGAAATCCTGCGAAGCCGACTATCAAAAGCCATGATGATCATTAATTCACGACCAGTGACAGATTTACCGTTAGACGTGCAATCTTCTTCACCTCTAACGCCGAACCATTTCCTTTTAGGATCCTCTAATGGATCCAAGCCCCCGATCGCATTAAACAACACTCCGAAACAACTCACGAGCTCGTGGATTGTGGCGCAAGAGTTTGCAGACGAGTTCTGGAAGCGATGGATCACCGAGTACCTGCCCACCCTGACACGCCGATCGAAGTGGTTTCAGCCAGTACGACCGATTCAGGTAGGAGACGTAGCCCTGATTGTCGACCACGCCCTTCCACGGAACTGCTGGCCGAAAGGACGAGTGGTCGAGGTAGTTCGGTCAAAGGACGGACAGGTACGCAACTCTGCAAACGGCCAACGGGAGACTGGAGAGACCCGCGGTAAAAATTGCAGTGCTTGATGTCGATTCCAGTTGGAGTACGTCGAGAGAAGGCCCAGACGTACCGAAGGGAAGTGTCACGGACGTGACGAACCGACAGACTGGCAGCACTGGCGGACGCGCATCACCCCGGTCACACGTAGCCGCAAACGGCTTGCGTAATAAAGCTTACCAACGACTGCGGTCAGGCTGCATACATACAAAACACCATAACAAAAGTTCACGAAAAGCAGAACAACGAAGTTCACAAGTTAGGAGTGCAAGTAGGTATAGGAAAGTTGGTGAAATTAAGTTTTCTTTAATAAGTTCCTTTATCTAAATAGCTATATCACGTAGAGTTACACAATTATTGTTTAATTAGTTTAGAATTATATACGAACATTGAATTAAACGGTAAGGCACAACATGTAAAACACACACATAAAACCTAACCCCTATTACATTACAGTAAAATTGTGTCCGTTAGCATAAACATAGCTAGCATACGGATTTGTTGGTCATCGAACAGCGAGACAACACTAAACGTGAGTAAAACGAAGCCAGACACACAATTGCATGCAACACACAACAGAAAGCAACATAACGAGCAGCAGAGATGATCGCAAAGCGATGGCACAACATAAACATGGACTGCACTGTGGGTCATAATAAAGAAAACATTGGTCAAAATTATATTACACAAAAAAGACATGAATTCATACAACACATCCTAAAATTAAGAAATAACACATAGAAAGCTGATCAACATGTAACAAATACTAAAATTGTTAATTATTTTTCTTTTAAAGGGATTTTTTAACATCCCTGCATAATAAATCCAGGAGTTATTTAATCGGAAAAAATTATCTTTGCTTCACACCAACAGTACTCTTTGGAACATGGCGCGAAGATTGCGTAACCGAACTACGAACAACGAGAGCGAGGAGTACTCGGACCAATCGATCCTCAAGTTCGCGCGAAAAAATTGTCCAGATTCTGTGCCGGCACGGATCATTCCTCGCGAAACCACGAATTCGATAGATGAGATCAGCCAACCTTTTTCAATGGTAGAACTCTCTTTCGCTCTCCTTTAGTGTGGCAATACGGCTCCAGGAGCTGATAGAATCAAGTTCAACTTGCTTAAGAACACTGATATAGTCTCTCCGTGTATTCTCCCATACGCGGGGTAACGATCTGTGATGATGTTGTTTTTGAGAAGGAAATAATTTCTCATCACCATGAGGCTCTAGGAGTAGACAGAAATTTTTTGCTAGAACAAAGTTGTTAACGGCATACGCTGAAGCATTCTCGACGGCAGCCATTCCTTCAATATTTAGAATTGATATAACTTAGATTCTGTACTATATATTGAATATTTAATCATATCAGTTTGTATACTTACTTGCTGTGAGCAATCCGATAGTGTTCGATTCGATGATCATTCACTGGTA
>JASCZW010009306.1:0-43487 GCA_034211315.2 Aedes japonicus | reverse complement strand
GACACAGTAGTCTCAATGACAGAATACATTCCCAGACAATTTTCGATGTACATTTATAAACGAATAATGATTTTATAGCTGCCTGGCTGTCTGAGAAAATACAAATATTTACATATCTGTACTTTCTTTTCAGGCAAACATTCACGCATTCTAGTATTGCAAATATTTCTGCTTGAAAAAATGTTATCATTTTGATTCCAGGACCATAGATTCCTGCCCCAGTTTTCGTTCCAATTTTTGAGCCATCTGTGAAAAAAAATGATTGAACCTTGGCGAACAGTGGGTCCTTACCTTATCTTACCAATCAGACTAAGGCCGGCGTGGCCTCTGCTATACACAGAAGTTGTCTTCATTCCATTCAGTCCATGGCTGTCACTCACCAGCCTCGCTGTCTGCGGAGGGTTCGCAGGTCGCCTTCTACTTGATCGATCCACCTTGCTCGTTGCGCGTCTCTTCTTCCTGTACCTGTCGGTTCATTTTCTAGAACCATTTGCACATGGCTGTGGTCCAACATGCCCAGCCCATCGTAGTCGACCGATCTTCGCGATGTGTACGATGGGAGGTTCTCCCAGCAACTGGTGCAATTCGTGGTTCATTCGCCTCCTCCACGTTCCGTCTTCCATCTGCACTCCACCGTAGATGGTAAGCAACAACTTCCGTTCAAAGACTCCAAGGGCGCGTTGGTCCTCCACTAGCAGTGTCCATGTTTCGTGGCCGTAGAGAACTACCGGTCTAATTAACGTCTTGTAGATGGTCAACTTTGTGGTTTGGCGAACTTTGTTCAATCTTAGCGTCCTTTGGAGTCCAAAGTAAGCACGATTGCCAGCCATAATGCGCCTTTGTATCTCTCTGCTGGTGTCGTTATCGGCGGTCACCAATGAGCCCAGATACACAAGTTCGTCAATGGGTCCTCTGGCTTCCCATTCTGTACGCGATGTTTCGCATACCTTCTAGGGAAAGTCATAGTTGTCCTCCGGTTTCATCCAGTCTCCATTCATATTTATCACCGGTCCCCTTTCAAAATGTAGTAAAATACTCAGATGACAGGTAATATCAAATAACATTATAATTCTCGACTTTTTCAGCATCCGAGCGCTTCTTTCCGCCTCTAACTGCACATATTCATGTAACGGCAGCTGATTGAGAATTGCATCTAGTGCTTTCGATGGAGTGCTGCACATAGCTAAAGTTATAGCAATGCATGCAAGTCGTTGAAGTTTTGCAAGTTTTGCTTCTGCAGTAGCTTCCTTGGTTTTCGCTCACTACACTAACCACTTACCTTACCAATCAGACTAAGGCCGGCGTGGCCTCTGCTGTACGCAGAAGTTGTCTCCATTCTATTCGGTCCATGGCTGTCACTCGCAAGCCTCGCTGTCTGCGGAGGGTCCGCAGGTCGCCTTCTACTTGATCGATCCACCTTGCTCGTTGCGCGCCACTTCTACGACAGTAACGAAGCGTACGTTATTTTTGGACGTATAACAGATGTGTAGACTCACATAATCATTTTTGGTCTAAAGCCCCATTTCCTGCCAATGGTTTTGTAGCATACACAGATAAAAAGAAACATTGAATTTTCTGCGTAATCTAATGCACATAAAGGGAATGCTAGATGTGGCAGAAAATAATGGGATATTTCATGTAAATTTAAAACAGATAACGCCTGAATCTAGTCTCTTGTATGAAAGATTTCAAACATTGTTGTATGGGTCATGACACATTGCAAACAATTTCGTTGTTTACGCCTCCTTTGGCATGGAATTAAACGAAGGGAAATTTTAGACGCTTGATAAAATAAAATATTTTTTTCTGTGTAACGATAAAGCACTAATAGCGTTGCTAATCGCATAATCAAGGTGTGCATTCCAATTCAGCTTAGCATCCAGAATTACGCGTAGGTGTTCACTAAATTGAATGTATAAGAGCATGAGCATGAGCATGATTGACCGCCCACGGATGCTACTCCGTTATTGCCAGATCAGCTGTATTTACACAAAGAACCAACAGATGATGTTTGGGACTAACATACATCTTCAATGTGTAAAAACTGGTGACCCATTATAAAGCAATACCGGCGCCGGCCGTGTCCTAATGCTGGTCAAGTAAGGAATGGAAAGGAACGTGTTGACGTGATACTCGCTTTGAAGGAAGCCGAGAAATCCTCTGCACTTCTACGAGAAATCACTGGGATGTTGGATAGTTGGGAGAAGGTTAGCTGCAGAGGTCGTTTTGGTTAACGATACGCTGTAACTGAAAAGAGACAAGAATAACGAAAAACAAAACACAATAAACAAAATAAAACAGGACATCAGATATTGTCTTCAAAACCTGGCAGAAATAAAGCACTTGTTGCCTGAAAAGAAACAACATTAAGAACCAACATAAAAGTTAAATCCCTGCAATCCCCAGGATGTTTGAAGAGCTTAGCCATTTCCCTGAAAAGATACCAAGAGTTATTGTTACGGGCTGTCGATGGTTGATCATAACTATGTGTTGGACACTACTGGCCGAAATGGACATTGAATGAGAATAGCGAGAACATTTCATTGAATAAACAACTATAACACTCAACTGTTCACCAAACTGCAGCCCATTCAAGCTATATCTAACGAACTCAGTCGGCTGTTCCACCTAATAGCCCTTCAATCCTTAAATGTCACTGGTCCATACTTCCACTGTCACCCTACATTGCTAGTGCGTTGTTTGAAGGTTAGTTACTGGTTTGATCCACAAACAAATCATCTGTAAGCTCATCTCCCTTTAGTCGCTCCGCTCAGCCACTCTCAATGTATGCCTCCCCAAGCATATCTCTCTGCATCCTGTAGTAACCCAACTAGAAATTCAAAATCCATCGATTACAAATCACGAAATAAACTCCCAACACCTTACAACTTGGAAACATTGTAAAAGAAATCGATGAATCAACCCTCACATACTCAATGCTAATACGCCGCCATGACAAACCTACACTCCACTCAACTCCCGAGCACAACTGCACGCCATCTCCCCCTCTCCCACGAAAATGCCACCCAATCCTCGTAAAAAGTGGATCTACTCAAAAATTGAGTTGATCCACTCCCCAACAAAAACCGAGCAACACTCCCATGAGAGAAAAAGAGACAGCACAGTGAAAAGTGTCCAGACTCATGAACAAAAAGTCTCGTGTGAAGCACGCTTACCGATCGGCTCTTTGTCAAAATTCGAAAAATTAAGACACATACCTGCACCACTCCGCCGTAAACCCTGTAACATACCTCAACCTTCAATAGCATACGGGAGCCATAAGATTTATTTCGAATAAGCTTGTGTGTGAGGCCAGCAGCTTTTCCTTGGTATTCGTATCCACACCATTCATTGCCGTGGTTAGCAAACACCTTCACATGTACATCACTCTGCAGGCGATCCCCACTCTGGTGAGGCCGACCTCTTCCCATACACTTGCACATCTTCACCCTGAACGGCTAACACTTCACCATTATTCTCACCGATCTCACTAGCTGCTACCACCACATATCACTTTCCTGTCTCACTTCTCTCTTATGACGCTCCGTCGCTCCTTTGCATGTTTCTCCGCACACACACACACACATGGAAAAATATGCAGCCAGGCTGTTTGTGTGAGTAGCGAAGGAAAGAATTAGTTCACACATGTGTGAGTGATATTTTCTCTACCAAACACGCTCGCACTCCGACATAAAAAAAAACAACGAAACGGCCACATTAGAATCAAAAAATTGCAACAAAACGTAATTAAAACACAATCTATCTCCCATTCCCGACACACTCCGCGACCACAAAAAGGTACTCTGCACTCTATATACGCCAATATCAATCTTTATGCTACATAATCAGCAAATAAAACAGATAACCAAGAGCACAGACACTCGCGACCCGACCGATTAGACGCCAACATTGGGACTCCGTTCACTAAATTGAATGTATAAGAGAAAGATTAACGTTAAAACTCAAGTGCTTTAAGGTTAATCTTTCTCTTTTATGTGAAAGGTAGAAAGGTACAATACACCAATCTTTAAAGCCTGTTGTATTCTACCCGATACTATATTGTCCAACTTCTCTCTTACAAACATGACTAGGTCACCCGCAAAGCCTACAACCTCGATACTTTTCGCTCCTAAGCTTCTGATAAGATCGTCTACAACTAAGGACCACATAAGTGAGGAGAGTACTCCTCCTTGGGGGCTACCTTTCGTAGCCCTTACCTTAATAGAAGCTCCTTCAAGCGCAGAAGTGACTTCTCTTTTGCAAGCATACTATGAATGGGAACGTCTATTAATTATGTCACGCAAAAAGTGACTTTTTACAAACCAACACCCCTCCTCCCCTTGACACTTTTTTTGTATGGACCTTGAATTTTTTTGGTATGAATCGTTACGTTTTCACAAACACCCCCTTCCCCCCTTACTGCGTGACATAATTAATGGACCTTTCTAATCCAGTTGACAGTGTTAAAATGCCTCTTCTTCATAGCTCGAGCCATTGAGGAATAAGATGTATTGTCAAACGCTCCTTCAATATCCAAGAGAGAACAAAGTGCCATTTCGTTTACGGACACAGATTTTTCGACCTTTTCTACTATCGTTTGATGCGCTGTAACTGTTGATTCACCAGATTGTTAAGCAAACTGACAAATAATGCTTTTGCATATAAGTTGACTCAACATATTCCTTCAAAACCTTTTCCATAGTCTTCAGCATCACTGACGAAAGACTTATAGGTCTGAAGGATTTTGGATTCGTCTTATCACGCTTGCCAGTTTTTGGTATAAAGACTACTCTTACTGGCCTCCATTTTGATGGGATGTACACTCAGTAGCAAAAAAAAGCCGAGCAAAATTTTCTTCCAAAAAACGCGTTGTTCAACCTTCTGTAACTTTGTCAATTATCAATATATTTGGCTAAAATTTTGACAACGTTATAACTTCTGTTATAACTTCTGTGAAAAATTTAGGTAACATATTAAAAATTTCTCCATGACTTGAAAAAATACAGAAATTTATGTGGACAAAATTTGAACTGTTTTCATCAAGTGGTTTGGACTACAGCTGGCGTCACTGTTACAGTCTGTATTTTTTTAAGTCATTGAGAAATTTTTAATATGTTACCTAAATTTTTCACAGAAATACGGTTTTTTGAAATTGGTATGTCCAAAATGACTTTTTCCACATATGTTATGATAACTTCAAATTTATAAACTTTATCAACATAAAATTTTGGTGGTTTGAAACATTAGTTATAACGTTGTCAAAATTTCAAAAATATTGATAATTGACAAAGTTACAGAAGGTTGAACAACGTGTTTTTTGGAAGAAAATTTTGCTCGGCTTTTTTTTGCTACTGAGTGTAGTTCAGCCTTAAAAATGCCTTAAAAATCTTCATAAGAAACGGAACCAGCATGGCCTCATCCTTTTGCAGCAATGCTGGAAATATGCCGTCTTCACCTGCACTGACTGAAAAGATGCTCTACCCTGGATGTTGTAAAGATTTCATCCTCATTATCTAGTATTGTGCATTCCTGTCTGTTAGACTCTCGTAAAGTCTGCAAGGAATTTCCTTCCACATCGATATGATCAGAATTCTCACACAAGTCCGAGCCCGGAAAATGAGTTTTCATCAAAATACTTAAGGTTTTATGTGGGGTTTTGGTAAATGCCCCGTCTTGGGATTCAATGTTTCCAAGTTCAACTGTATGATCCTTTGCAAGAGTTCTCTGTACACTCTGTTTATTTTCTATAAGACCAGATAATTTTTAACTGCCACCTCTAAGGAAGAGAACACATCACTTCAATTTGTACCATGACGTGTGTGTCTGAGTGACACCTATCCCATGCATGGTAATATGCGTGTGTGTGTGTGTGAACGCACCAAGCAGTAACTACTGTTTTTGCGATTTACCGTGTCCATTTTGTATTAGATCATTGGCAGTTTCGCGTGTTTTCATTTTGCGGCATCCAAATGCCCAAGGGAAAAGTGCTCACGAAGAAGGAGAAGGGAATAATCGAGGCATTTCCCCAAGAAAAAGTGTCAATAAGGGAAATCGGACGGCGGATTTGCCGGTCCCATAAAGTTGTGCGCAATTATCTCGCTAATCCTGAAGGATACGGAAAAAACAAAAGAGCTCCATGGAAATCAATCGCTAACCGATCGCAAGAGGGAGATAGTTAAAACAGCTTCGCACTCGACTAAATCCTTGATGCAAATCAAGCAATCTTTGAATTTGAAGGTTTGCCGGGAGACAGTTCATCAGGTTTTGGTGAAAAGCCCTCTTATTTAAAGGGCTAAAAAAGGTTAAAGTTTCTAACCTTACAGCTTCTCATGTTGAGAAACGGCTGGGTTTATCAAAAATTCACAAGAATCAACAGTGGGATTTGGTAAGCTTTGGTTATATGTTATTTTTCGGAACGTTTATTATTCCACTATGGCTCTAAAACCGGTAAAATTATTTTTGATTTTTTTAACATGTTTAGACAATCTTCAGCGACGAAAAGAAGTTCAACCTCGATGGTCCGGACGGCTACAATGGATACTGGCGCGATTTAAGAAAGAAGGAACAATATTTTTCAACTCGGAACCTCGGGGGTGGCCGGCTTTTGCGCAACCGGGAAGCTGAAGATAGCGTTCACGTCCTTTAAAATGAATATTAAGGACTACATCAGTATTCTCGAAGGATAATGCCGCTATTCATACCAGCAAGGAAACAAAGCAATGGCTCAGGAACCAAAAACTCGATTTGTTCGACTGGCCGGCGCGTTCTCCTGACCTAAATCCAGTCGAAAACCTTTGGGGGATTTGGTTCGCAGGATTTATGTTGACGGAAAGCAGTATGATACTGTTGATGAGCTGAAGTCCGCTTTTAAGACAGAATGGGACAAAATTGAGAAATCTGTTCTACTGAATTTTGTAAACAGTATGCCAAATCGAATTTTTCAGGTCATTAATCGAAATGGTAAAACTACGGATTATTGAACTTACGATATGCTGATGTTATTATTATAGTTGATTTTAAACAAGTCGGGGGTGGTCTTATAGAAGTTGGACGGAGTGTAGTCTTGCAGCTATTGGCGTATTATCAATGTTTTCGAACGTTTGCAATTTCGAACGTTTCCAAGTTCTCCTTTTGGATTTCCTTATCTCATAATTGTATTCAGTGAGAGCTCTTCTATACTGACTCCAATCTGAGCTGCTCATCTCCTTGTTAAATAATTTACGGGATGGGTGATTTCTTCAGTTATTAGTATTCGACACTGAAGAAGTCCGCACATTTTAGACGAAATACGCGTATCTGTCAAGATTAGCAATAAAGGTAATTGGAATTAAATGGAAAATATTTTCTTCTCATTTCTAGTTAAAATGTTTCATATTCATTAATATTTATGTAAGATTCTAAAAGGGCTGTATTAGTTTATCGATTCTCTTTATCGATTTTCTCTTCTGCCAATAACCCCTTAGCACAAAGCAAAACCACATATCAATTGGTATGGTCATTAAAAGGCAATTGTTGGATAAAATCAGTCAACGAACAGAGGCCCTTACCAAATATTACGGGAGAAAACAGATATCTCTACTCCTTCATCATGCGCTTTCTCAGTTGCAAGTGCAAACGTCAAACTAATACGCAACTTCAGTGAAATGCCTTCGCAAACCACCCACTCAGTTAATCACAGAGCAAATTTGGATTAACCTAGCCTGGTTGTATGTTCGATCGTAAAAAACTTTGCTGATAAATGTATACGTCAATTGAGCAAGTATCGAACACCACCTAGTGAAAGCGAACATCAAACGATGGGTTGGCACGGTTCCCGGATCAAAATAAAAGGTCCATCGGCATGATTTTGCTTCATCAAATTTACATCATCGTTAAACGCTGCGCTGCGCTGCTCTCGCTCCTGCTCCTCGTTCATCATTATCATCATTGCCGCTGTCGACTAGAATAGAGTGCAGCAGCATGAATCAACAATCAGTCCCGGGATCTTACTGCGTGTACGAAACCTACCTAAGCAGAAGAGGACACCACATTCCACGTTCCTCGTTAACGCCTCGTTTAAGGAGACGAAAGCATGAGGTTGATTATGCCACGCTTTAAGCTCTAATGATGCTCAATAAAAAGGCTTTCACTTTTATTGGTCTCCGGCGGATGCTGTGCGTAAAGCTTCTGCACCTCCTCTTAATGGCAGTGGGGCCTTACGGAAGAGAGTGGCGTTGGAATTCCGGGCTTTAGCAACGACATGCCAAAATGAGCCATGATGAAATTGACGATTATGAGCCCCGTTTTAGGCGTGAAGGAATTTTCAATTCAAAAATTGTACTTCCGAGACAGGACGCTTTGCTGACTTTGCTTCTAGCTAGGATTAATTACATTTAGTGAATTTGCTACCTTGTTTAAAGTTTGCATTGTTGGGGGACTTCCCTTGGAACTTCCCACGGTACAATCTAATTCGCTCTGCACAGCACAACTAGACACACATCTGTTTCCTCCGCGGCGTGTTTCTCAGCATCCGTGGGAAGGAACATTGTCTAGTTTCTGGCTTGTCACAAGGTACCTACTACTGGCAGCATATCGTCGAGCGTCGTACGACGGTGCGGAAACACATAATTAGCGACAAAGATTATATTGTTAAATAGTTTTTTACTGCATCACGCTATAGTTGTGGAAAACTTCTGCTGCATCTGCTTGCTGCTTCTCCGTCCTCCATATAATGTTAATAATCCGCTCAGCTTCTTGGGAGATCGCTCTGTTGGTTTCTACCCGGCGATGCGATGCTATCTGAGCTACGGCGGTGAAGATGACTACGACAGAAGACGGTAGTTGGCAGCTTCGTTCCAATGATGTCACATAACTGAACGTTCTATTTCCAGGCGGGATGCGAAAGGATTCATTAAGTTTAAGTCTCGTCGTTCCCGTTTGAGCATAAGGACATACCCGCGGTTGAATTGCTGAAGGATGATGTTTCCAATTCAAGCACTCAAAATGTAGTTTTTTCATATTTTAAAAATATACATCCTTCGCTCAATTGCACTGTGATATGTTCATATTGAAATTGAAAATAACTTATTTTCGTCAGTTCATCGCACATTTGAGTTTGTTCAGGATTTCACACGGTTAACAAAGCGCATTATTTCTCAGTGTCATCTCACCAGTGCAACCCAATGCACAGTGAGAAAAAAGAACCCGAAACGCGAAAGAATTCTATATCTTAGCTCGAAGTGGAACGATTTCTGTAAAATCGATTTCTAAGAAATCGAATGGGCGTGGTCTCATTTTACCCTCTAATATTTCCTTGTTGTTTAGAAATTTCTTTGCTCGGTGTGACTCAAGATCAACAAAATGACTCTAATCCTATGTAAAATTTCCAGGAGAATCGATTGAAGTACAGTCACCGCCAAAATAAAGTGCACACTTTTCTCATGAACATGCTTCGTCTCTGAAGTCGTTCAAAAACTCATTATATCGTGTTCATATATTTTTCTAAGCATGATAAAATTATTATTTTAAAGATGTATGTGTATTTTTGCAATGGATAATACACATTTTTGCAAAATTATTTTTTGAACCATCCGTGGTGAAAATTTGGTGTGTCATAATAATGTGCCCAATTGTAAATATATTATGTGTATGTAATTTTTACATCCAAACGTTTTTTCAATTTTTTTGACGTTTCCAAGTGTTTGTTGATCTTCTTACGGATTTCAGTTGTCGGTCAGAAAGATTCAGTGCGAGTTATCTAAATAACCATGGATAATACGGATGCAAGCAAAACTATTCCCTTGCAGATCCGAAAATGTGTTATTCGTGACATCGAGAAAGGTGAATCGCATCGCAAGATTGGTGAAAAGTATGGATACAGCAAAGCAGTGGTTACCAAACTCAACAACCGATCTCGGACAGTACTCTACGCAGAATGATCGCTGAACACGGTATGAAGAGCAGGTTTTGTAAGAAGTTGCCTTTTATTAGCAAAGTCAACAAAGCGAAACGGTCAAATTTGCTCGGCAACATGCTGATAAACCTTTAGAATATTGGCAGACTGTTTTGTGGACTGATGTGTCCAAATTCAAGTTGTGCAACAGCAAAAAACAACGAGCTCGTGTATTGCGTAGACCTGGAGAGGCGCTTCATGATCGACATATCCAGGGCACAGTAAGGCATGGTGGAGGGAACGTGAAGGTGCGAGGGTGTTTTTCTTGAGCGGGTGTTGGTGCTTTGGTAAAAATCGATGGTTTTATGCAGAGACCGAAATTTTCGCCTACTTGAGAAGAAAAACGTCCTTTTTCACCCGCTTGGAGAAGCAAATGAGAATGTGAGAAGCGAGAGACTATTATACGCTCACAGCAGTTTTCGCGAGAAAAGCAACGGCGATTTAGAATTTTCGGAGAGCATGAGTAGCTGATAAATCGTTTCTTTTTCGGTGAATCATAGATGCCGATAATTATTTTTCACTTACTTTTTGACACCTGAAAATGCACCCGTCTTTATGCTTGTTTTATTCTGACATTATAATTCTATAATAATGGTCCATGGCGGTACCAGTGTGCACCAACTTGGCCTTATTTTCGGGTTTTGCTCCTCGTTTGCGATCTTAGCATGTTTTCAGTGAAAAATGTGACATGAGAACAAATGTTCGTTGAATTGTGGAGGGAGATATTTTCGCATATGCAAGCGAGAGGATAATGAATTATCGGCGAAAAAGGAGAGATGAAAATGTGAACGGTTCGCTACTCATCGAAAACCTGTTTGAGAGAGAGCATGGTTTTCACCAAGCTGAGCGATAATTTCGTTCTCTGAGTTTTATGACAGCAGATTTCTACATCGACATATTGCGTGAGAATTTGTAGGTTTCGTTGGTTAAAACTGGGCTGGAAAACAAATTTGTGTTCCAGCAAGATAATGACCCAAAACATACCGCGAAGAAGTCAACGGCATTTTTCCGTTCCTGCCGTATTAAACCTATGGAATGGCCCCCACAGAGTCCAGATCTGAATCCAATAGAGATTCTGTGGGCCATCTTGGATTCACGAGTTGATAAGACAGGAGTTACCAACAAACATAACTATTTTCAAGCTCTTGAGAACGCCTGGGAAGATCTTGGCCCACAACACCTGAAGAATCTGGTGGAGAGTATGCCGAAACGTTTGCAAAAATGTTGAAGACCAGAAGAGGACACATCAACTACTGATCACTCAACAGACTGGATCTACAACTTGTTTTATTTAAAGAGAATAGGAAGTAGGCACTTTATTTAACCATGCATAATTTCTACTATAGTTTGATCTTTCTTGAAAAAAAATGAATTTCCAGGACAAGTGTTTTTTTATGTACCAGACAAGAAAGGAACATAATAAATATGCCATCAAAACAACAAAACTTAGAATCTTTCACTTATTTCACAGTTTGCTGCACAAAAAGGAGAAACTGGGGTAGGTGGGCACTTTTTTTCTGGCGGTGACTGTACGTTTCGTTCACCGCACGGCTCTGTGTATGAAGTTATGGCTGATTTTACCCTTTTTTTGCACCCAGAAGGGTGCATTCGTGTCATAAAATATTGCATAATATATCCAGTATTATTGTCTTGCCGTTTGACCGATTTCGGTTTTAAGGATTCAAACATCCTTCATCGGAATGTTCGATTCAGTTCACTCCTTTCACCTGTTTTCTATATTTTTTTCTTCTCTACCCTAATCTCCTGCTTTTCTTTTCTCTTGTTTCTTTTCTTATTTCTCTGTTTACGCTTCTTATATGTTCACTCTTTTTGCTTAGTTACCTCTACTTTTCTCTTTTTTCTTTCTATCTACTGTTGATTAATTCCGTAACACTTTACTTTCCTGGGATCGTCCATCGCTACCTTCTAATGCACATTAGTCGCAATTTTATGGTATTTTCTTCTCTCTCCTTCATTACATATCATCTGTATTCTATGTTTTTCTTTTCTTCTGCTCAATTTGATACCTGCAATTTCTATTTATTTTATTAATTAGTTGTTTTCCTTCATTCACTTTTCATCTTCTCTTAGATCACTTCACTTATACTGAAAGCTTTTTGTATAATTTTGCTCGGTGTAAGAATTTCAATAGTTTTGCTGTACTATCTTCTGTATTATTCAAGGCCTCTCGTAAACTTTTCGTGCTAATCTCGTTCTCTTGTCTTTCCTTTTCGTATTTTCTGCATGCTAGTTTTATGTGTTTTACATTCAGTACCGTCCCACAGCATTCGAAAATGGGCGGAGGTTCTTTCTGCAGCAGGAAAGTATGGGTAAGCTGCGTGTGGCCAATTCTCAGTCTCAGTTCTCAGTGTTAACGCACGTTGGTCAGCTGCGCTATGATGGTCGGGCAATCTTTGTGTATCTGGTTTTATTTCCCTCAGTTTTACATCTCTCGATTGGTACCCCAATAGCGCTGTATGTCTTTCTTCACTGTCTTCCAACCGTCCTCACCTGGGATAGGTGTATCGATGGGGGCTTTTCTCCTAGCTAATATATCCCAAAAATATAAGAGGGAGTGGGATGTAATCAGCTAAAACTTTGTTCACAGAGCGGTGCGGTAGATGAAATAACTTTTATTCGGTTTTGCAGGAAATTTAACATAGGACTAGCCCTATTTTGTTGATCTTGAGCGACTCCGAGCAAAGAAATCTATAAACTCTTCAAGAATACAAGGGGAAGTGGGGTAAAACCAGTCATATCTTCGTTCACAGAGCCGTGCAGTAAATGAAACAGCTTTTATTCGATTTTTCAAGAAATTTCATATGGAATTGGCTCTGTTTGGTTGATCTTGAGCTTCTTCGTGGAAAGATATTTATAAATCTATATAATAAAAATGAGTTGGGGTTTCCTTTGTCACGATTTAACTCGCGAGCGGAAGGACCGATCGGCGTGAAATTTTGTATGCAGAGATTTTTGGGGCCGGAGAAGGTTCTTATGATGGTTTGAGACCCCTCCCTTCACTGGAAAGGAGGGCTCCCATACAAATGAAACACAAATTTCTACACAACTCGAAAAATAATCAAGCAAAAGAAACCAAATTTTGCATGTGTGAGTTTTTGAAGGCAAAAAAGGTTTTAATGGTAGCTTGAGAACCCTCCCCGTCATAAAAGGGGGGGCTCCCATACAAATAAAACACAATATTCTGCATAACTCGGAAACTAATCAAGCAAACGGAACGAAATTTAGCATGAGGTGGTTTTTAAAGACAACAAATGTTTCTATGTTGGTTTGTGACCCCTCCCCATCCTAAAAGGGGGGGGGGGCACCGATACAAATGAAATACAATATTCTGCATGACTCGAGAACTAATCAAGCAAATGGAACCAAATTTAGTATGTGGTGGTTTTTGATGACAAAAAATTGTTCTATGTTGATTTGAGACCCCTCCCCTTTCTGAAAGGGAGGGAACCTATTCAAATAAAACGCAAGTCCTTGCATAACTCGAGAACTAATAAGAGAAATGGAACCAAATTTCGCATGTGGAAGTTTTTGAAGGAGGGAAATGTTTCTATGGTGATTTGAGACTCTTCCGTCATATGCGGAGGAAGTGGGGAGGGGGTGATCTCAAGTGGAACTCAAATTTCTGCATAACTCGAGAAATAATCAAGCAAATGGAACCAAATTTGGAATGGACGCGTTTTTCAAAGCTTGAAATGTTTTTATGGTGGTTCAAAGCCCCTCCTCCCTCTAAAAAAGGGGGCTCTCATACAAATGAAACAAATTTCAACCAAACAAGAGAACTATACCTATTGCTTGCAAATTTGTATGCAGGGGTTTTTGGGTCCGGGATCTTATTATAGTTCGAAACCCCTCCCACCTTTAAAAAGGGAGGCTCCCAAGCAAATGAAAAACTATTTTCTGCATAACTCAAGAACTAATCAAACAAATGGAACCAAATCTGGCATGTGGAGGTTTTTGTAGATGAATACTGTTTCAATGCTAATTTGAGACCCCACCCTTTTCTGAAGGGGGGGAGGGCTCCCATACAAATGAAACACAAATTTATGTATAACTCGAGAACTAATCAAGAAAATGGAACCAAATTTGGCATATGGAGGTTTTTGAAGAAGAGAAATGTTCCTATGATGATTTGAGACCCCTTCGCCTTCTAAAAGTGGAGGGAGGGATCTCCCATATAAATGAAACACAAATTTTTGCATAACTCGAGAACTAATCCAGCAAATGGAACCAAATTTGGCATATGGAGGTTTTTGAAGGAGAGAAATGTTTTTATGGTCATTGAGACTCTTCCGCCTTCTGAAGAGGGGGGGGGGGGGCTCTCAAACAAATGAAACACAAATTTCTGCATAACTCGAGAACTAATAAAGCAAATGGAATCAAATTTGGCATGTGGAATTTTTTGATAGAGAGACATATTGCTATGGTGGTTTAAGACCACTCTGCCCTCTGAAAGGGGGGGGGGGCTCTCATACAAATGAAACGCAATTTTCTGCATAACTCGAGAACTATTCAAGTAAATGAAACCACATTTGGCATGTGGGGTTATTGGAAACAGGATTTTTATTTATATTAAAATGGATTTCTGTCTGACTGTCTGTCTGACCGATCGGAGTGAAAAATATGTATGCAGGTATTTTTGGGGCTGGGGAAGGTTCTTATGATTGTTTGAGGCCGCTTCCCCCTTCCGTCTCGCATACAAATAAAACACAAATTTCTGCATAGCTTGAGAATTAATCAAGCAAATGAAATCAAAAATGGTATGTGGGGTTTTTTGAATGCAAGAAATGTTTCTATGGTGAATTCAAACACAAATTTCAACCAATACTGAGAATTATCCAGGTAACTAAGCCACAAACTGTGTATTGTCTGGGTAACAAGAATGTTCTGATAGAAGTTTGAACTCCTTATTACTCAAAAAAAAAACTCATTAAAAAAAGTGTCAGTTCTATGTAATGTTCATTCATTTAGTTACAGGCGTAGCAACGCTCGCACCGGGATCAGCTAGTTAAATATATAAAAATGGATTTCTGTCTGTCTGTCTGAACCTAATAGAATCGAAAACTACTTAACCGATCGGCGTGAAATTTTGTATGCAGGGATTTTTAGGGCTGGAAAAGGTTCTTATGATAGTTTGAAACCCCTCCCTTTACTGAAAAGAGGGGCTCCCATACAAATAAAACACTAATTTCTACATAACTCGAGAACTAATCAAGCAAAAGAAACCAAATTTAGCATGTGTGAGTTTTCAAAGGCAAGAAAGGTTTCTATGACGGTTTTAGATCCCTCACCTTCCTGAAAGGGGGGGCTCCCATACAAATGAAATACAATATTCTGTATAACTTAAGAACTAATCAAGCAAATGGAACCAAATTTGGCATGTGGAGGTTTTTGAAGATAAATAATGAATGCTGATTTGAGACCCCTCCCCTTGCTGAAGGGTGACGGGACTCCCATACAAATGAAACACAAATTTATGTATAACTCGAGAACTAATCAAGAAAATGGAACCAAATTTGACAGATGAAGATTTTTGAAGGAGAGAAATGTTTCTATGAAGGTTTGAGACCCCGCCGCCTTCTTAAAGTGGTGGGAAGGGGGAATCTCCCATAAAAATGAAACACAAATTTCTGCATAAGTCGAGAACTAATTCCGCAAATGAAACCAAATATGGCATATTAAGGTTTTTGAAGCAGCGAAATGTTTCTATGGTGATTTGAGACTCTGACGCCTTTTGGCGAAGAGGATAGGGGGGGGGGGGGGGCTTTAAAACAATTGAAACACAAATTTCTGCATAACTGGAGAACTAATAAGGCAAATGAAATCAAATTTGGCATGTGAATTTTTTTGAAGGAGAGACATATTTCTATGATAGTTTGAGACCCCTCTGTCCTCTGAAAATGGGGGAATCCCATACAAATGAAACGCAAATTTCTGCATAACTCGAGAACTATTCAAGTAAATGAAACCACATTTGGCATGTGGGGGTTATTGGACGCAGGATTTTTATATATATTAAAATGAATTTCTGTCTGACTGTCTGTCTGACCGATCGGAGTGAAAATATGTATGCAGGGATTTTTGGGGCTGGGGAAGGTTCTTATGATTGTTTGAGACCGCTTCCCCCTTCTGGAAGGGGGGAGGGCTCCCATACAAATGAAACACAAATTTCTGCATAACTTGAGAACTAATCAAGCAAATGGAACCAAAATTGGTATGCGGGGTTTTTTGAATGCAAGAAATGTTTCTATGGTGATTTCAAACACAAATTTCAACCAAACCTGAGAATTATCCAGGTAACTAAGCCACAAACTGTGTATTGTCTGGGTAAGAAGAATGTTCTGATAGAAGTTTAAACCCCTTCTTAGTCAAAAAAAAAAAAACTCATTCAAGAAATAAAATAAAAGCGTCAGTTCTATGTAATGTTCATTCATTTAGTTGCAGGCATAGCAACGCTTGCACCAGGATCAGCTAGTCTATATAAATAAAAATGAGTAGGGGTTTCCTTTGTCACGATTTAACTCGCGAGCGGAAGGACAGTTTGACAAGATTTTTGATTTGTTGGATTTGTCTTGGACACCGAAAGGTTCTTATGATGGTTTAAAACCCCTCCCTTCTCTGGAAAGGGGGGGTCCCATACAAGTGAAGCACAAATTTCTGTATCACTCGAGAACTGATCAAGCAAAGGAACCCAAATTTAGCATGCGGAAGTTTTTGCAATGTTTCTATGGTAGTCAGAGACCCCTCCCCTCTCTGGAAAGGAAGGCTCTCGTACAAATGAAACAGAAGTTTTTGCATATCTCAAGAACTAATCAAACAAATGGAACCAAATTTGGCATGTGGGGTTTTCTGGAGAAGAAAAATGTGTTTATGGTGGTTTGAGACCCCTTCCCTCTCTTAAAAGGGGTGCTGCCATACAAATGAAACTGTAATTTCTTCATAACTCTAGATCTAATAAAGCAAATTGAACCAAATTTGGCATGCGGGGATTTTAAAGGCAATAAATGTTTCTACGATAGTTCAAGACCCCTCCTCTCTCTCTGTTAGGTTGGGGGGCGGTGCTCCCATACAAATGAAACAAAAGCTTCTACATAACTCGAGAGCTTATCAAGTAAATGGAGCCAAATTTGGCAGGTAGAGGTTTTAGAAGACAAGAAATGTTTCTAAGGTAAATCAAAACCGACCAACGTGAAAATTTATATGAAGGGGTTTTTGGGGCTGGGGAAGGTTATTATGATTGTTTGAGACCCCTACTCTCTCAGGAAGGGGAGCTCTAATACATATGAGTCACAAATTTCATCATAACTCGAGAACTAATCAAGCAAATCGAATCAAATTTGGCATGTGGGGGGTTTTGAAGGCAAGAATGTTTCTTTGGTGGTTCAAGACCCCTCCCTTTTTTGAAAGGGCGGGGGGTTGAAACAAATGAAACTCACATTTTTATTACAATCGAAGAGCCCCGTGTTATGGTTCGAGAACTAATCAAGCAAATGGAACAAAATTTGGCATGTGGGGGGTTTTTGAAGGCAATCATTGTATGGTGGTTTGAGAAACCACCCCCTCTGGAAGGGAGGGCTTCCATACAAATGAAACACAAATTTCTACCAAAAATGAGAATTATCCAGGATACTTAAACACAAAACTTGTATTTCTCGGGTAAGAAGCATATTTTGATAGATGTTTGAACCCCTGCTTATTTAAGAAAAAAAACTCATTCCGAAAAAAAACCATAAAAGTGCCAGTTACATTAAATTTTCCTTCATTTAGTTGCAAACGTAGCAGCGCACGCACCGGGTTCATCTAGTTATTAATAATTATAAGGGGAAGTGTGGTAAAATCAGCCATAATTTCATTCACAGAGCCGTGCGGTGGTTGAAACAACCTCTATTCGATTTTTAAGAAAATTTCATATTGAACTAGTCTTACTTTGTCGATCTCGAGTGACTCCGAGCAAAGATATCTACAAATTATTCAATAATATAAGGGAAAGTGGGGTAAACTCAGCCAAATCTTTGTTCAAAGAGCCGTGCGGTAGATGAAATAACTATTTTTCGATTCTTCAGGAAATTTTACATAGGATTAGCCTTATTTGGTTGATCTTGAGCCACTCAGAGCAAAGATATCAATAAACTATTCAAGAATACAAGGGGAAGTGGGGTAAACCAGCCATATATTCGATCACAGAGCCGTGCGGTTATTGAAACAGCTTTTATTCGATTTTTCAGGAAATTTCACTTTGGACTAGCCCTTTTTTGTTAATCATGAGCTTCTGCGTACAAGGATATCTATAAATTATTCAAAAATATAAGGGGAAGTGGGGTAAACTAAGCTCTATAACTTCAAAACCATTTCCGTGCGGTAATTGAAACCAGTTCCATTCGATTTTGCAGCCAATTTTCAAGCGGAAATTTCCTTGTTTACAAGCCGCGCTTGAAAGCGACAAAAGTTACAGATTTTTTCCTTAGTTTTCATCAGTTCTTGCCCACTGTGCGTCGGTATAGATGACCGTCAATCTGCAAAAGCGAGTTGAAAGTAGCTGTCGGACAATTGGGTGAACTCTATCCGGTGGGTCACCGGCTCGAATTCTTCTGTTAACGTCCCACACAATCGCCGGCTTTGGTGCGTGCCAAACACGCTTGATTTGCCTCATGAGCTGACAAACAGTGGGTAGCCCTGTACCTGTTAGCTCAGACAGACGAACAGATGCTCGCTGAATGAGATGAAGAGTGTTATCAATACGATTCTTTGACAGTAGTCGAATAGCCGTTCGCCTGGTAGATTGTGCTGCTAACAGTTCAAAAGGCAAAGTTCCAGCTTCAGCCATTATCGAATTAATTGGGCTGGTTACGAAGGCTCCAGAAGCGAATCGGACCATTTTGTTGTATGCAGGCGCAAGGGTCTGCAGGGTTCTGGGTCCTCCTCGGCTAATAAGTCCAATTCCATATAACAGTTTCGCAGTGACAAGGGCCGAACCAACCTGCAACAGAGTTGTCCGACTGCCACGCGGAAGTTTGCACGCTTTTTTCACCGTTAAGGATTAAGGTTTGAAGGTTAACGTTCGGTCAAGTAATACACCTAAGATTCTCAATCGGTTGGTCTTTGTTACGGGAGTTCGATCGATGTTAATGGCATGTGCCGGTTCTCGACATGCGTTAGGGCTACAATAAAAAATGTGCGACTTTGTTGCTGAGACAGCAAAACCTAAGCTCTTTACCCATTTGTCCACGGCCTTGACGCTTCACCTTTGGCTCCTCGCACCACGAGGATGATGTCGTCCACATACAAGAGTATGTTGACTCCACTCGGTACTACTCGAAAGAAAGGTTGCGAAACAGCGTTACGGATAGCACGGAACCCTGTGGTACTCCGTTTTCCAATGGATGTTCTTGGGACACATATCCTCCTACAGATACTTGGAACGTTCGATTTGAAAGGAAGCTTTGCAGTGTGCTTAGCATTCTCCCACGTATTTGCCATGACTTCAGAGTGCGCAGTATACCATGTCGCCAGGTGGTATCGTATGCCTTCGTCAGATCCAAGGAAGCAATCATGCCGTGTTCGTCTACTGTTGGTAGTGATCTTTCCAGCTCGGCAAAATAAGTTTCAGTACCATACCCAGCACGAAAAGCATGTTGGCTTTTGTCATGCCGTCCTGTTGATTCAAGTTCGTTGATTAATCGACGGTTTATGATCCGTTCGTAAAGTATCGCCATAAGACTGGTGAGCGAGATGGGTCTGAAAGCGTCAGGCCCGGAATCGTTACTGTTCGGTTTTGGGGTGGGAACGACGATGGCATTTCGCCAGCTGGTGGGAAATTCACCACTTTGCCAGATTTTGTTGAATAGCTCAAGGAGGGTTGTTTTCACGGATAGCGGGAGACGTCGAATCAAAGGATACCCTATCATATCAGGACCTGTCGAAGCGTTCCGCCCTTTGTCGAGAGCCCACAGGAGTTCGTATAGGGTTATGTCGATGTTGTAGACATCGTCGGTGTTGGGCGAAACATCGATGCGCTTTCGCTCAGCTGCTGCCTTTGCCTTCTGGAAGGATGAAGGGTAGCTTGATGTCGCAGATATCTCGCTGTAGAATTTGGCAAGTTCTTCCACTGCTTCTTCGGGGCTATCCGTGAATCCACCCGCTCGCTTGAGTACCACGGTGTGCTTTTGTCGGCTGCCACGCAGAGTGTTAACAGTTGTCCACAGATCGGTTGTCGTACTATTGGGTGAGATTTTCGTGACGCAGTTTTTCCACGATTGTTCCTTCGCTTGGTTGATCACTTTGCGAGCTGCTGATCTTGTTTCATGGAATCTCGCTAACGCTTCGGGTTGGTCTGGATAGGATTGTTGAAGACGTCGGAGTGAACGAAGACATTTCATTTGCTTTTGAATGGCCACTTTCACTTCCGGGTACCACCACGGCACTGCTTTAGGTCCAGTATGCCCACTGGATCTCGGTATGGATTAAGTTGCTGCTGCTATAATTGCTTCGGTGAATTTTTCAACGTCCCACTCGATATCTTGTTGAATGCTTTCCGCTGTGATTCGTTCATACAACGACCAGTCCACGTGGTCGTAGAGCCATTTTTGGCGTGTTGTTTGTTGGCTTGACCACCCTGGTTTGGAAATCATTACCGGAAACGGATTATGGTCGCTGTTGTGAGTGTCCGCTAGTGTTCGCCGAGTGAACCTACTACTGAATGTCAAGTCACCGAAGTAAAACTGAGAAAACTGACCTGTGGGACGTCGTCCAGTCATTGCCGAAACTACTACACGTTTGCATCCAGAAAAACCAGCAACAGCCGGCACTGGGGAAAAACTTTGTGTAGTTTTGTCGACTTCTAAATTGTTGCTAGATGTTGCTGGTTGAAGAGTTGATGTTGATCTGTTGATTCGCTATTCATTTTGCTTGCGTGTGTAGGACGGTGAACAGGAGAAAGGGCTACCCCCTGCCGTCTATCCCAAATATCCCACAGAGGTGAATTTGCCATCAACGGGTTCGGGTAATACGTCCCGGATGGTTCCTTCAGCCTACTGTAGCGTCGGAAGGGGTACTACACTTTCTCCGCTTCCGAACCGATTTGTTTCATTGTCCGTGTTCATGCGTGGGTCATCATTGTTGTCCAAATGTCGTTTTGATGTGAGACTATCGAAGACGCTGGTTTTGAGGTGTCTCCGGTATCTCAGACTCTTCGCCGGAATAGTCCATTTGGGTTAGGTCATGTGTTGTAGTGGTAGTCCTCTTCGGTGGCGGGCTTGTGTCTTGTGATGTGGCTGGTTTTTCATAATTGTACTTCGGTGGGCGGCCACGCTTTGTTTCCTGAATAGCTGGAGAATTATTTTTTGAACGAGTCATGGGTCATGGGTTGTGTTGCTTTTCGTGGCTAGTGGGTTGATCCCTGTGGTTGTGTGCTTTTTCGGTGTTGACAACTTGCTGCTTGAGTTGATTGATGAGATTAGCCATAATCTTCATCTTCTCATCCTTTCGGTTGATTTCTTCACGAGATTTAATAATTTCGTCGTCCTTCCCTTTCCTGGCTGCTTCGAGTTCCTTCAGCTTTGTTCGAATACGCTCTGTCATGCTGCCACCTGAGCATAGCTGCTAATTTTAAATTAAACTAAACTTTAAATTAAACTTCGACCTCATTTTTATATACCGGACACTGACGGCTAGTGGGTCAATTTACAGTTACGGCATAATGATGTCTCGCCACATTTCTCTTCTCCATGAACTTCTCCGGAGCAGTTAAAGCAGCGATGCGGTCCAGGGCATCGGGCTCGGGTACGGCCGTAGATGAAGCAGTTATAGCATAACATCGGATTCGGGAAGTATGGACGAGTATGAATTCAGATTCGGGTGGGGAGTTACTTCGATGTCAGTTCCGTCGATGAGTTTGTTAAGTTTGAGCAGTTTAGCGACTTGGGCTGGATCTCGAATTCTCAGGGTGTATTTCGTCTCTTGTGCTTCAAATTCAAATAAGCCTCGACAGATTTACCAATGATAAACGGGTTTATTGGGAGTGGAGCACCATTTTTCCAGATAGTTGGAGGAATGTAAGTACACCAAATTTATTCGTGTGATCCATATATGTTGGTAATCTGCGTCTGTATGACCGACCTGGGTCGCCACTACTAGCGCCTGCCATGTTATCTAACGTTTGATGCACTCAGTTGGCAACGGTCACCTACCCCAAATGGTCGAAAAAAAAGTTAAAAAGAATGATCCTACCTTAATTCTGCCAACTTTCACAGAACTTTGTGCCGCACTGTGGTCTCACACTAACGAGACGCACTGTAGTGCTCCTCTGATGATATCCAAACATCAATTTTTATTTTATTGTAATTTTCGCCCTTCTTCAAAACTTTTTACCACTTTTATTTATCAAAAAAAGAAGTGAATCCTAGAGGGTTTGAGCTGTTTAGTGGAATACTTGTAACTATAAGTTAGAAGAAAAATTAGTAATCTCCATTTAATTCCAACTACCTTTGCTTATTTTCGACAGATACGCGTATTTCGTCTACAATGTGCAGACTTCTTCAGTGGCACGAGACACTGAAAAAGTCTGCACATTGTAGACGAAATACGCGTATCTGTCGAAGATAAGCAAAGGTAGTTGGAATAACATGGAGATTACTAATTTTTCTTCTAATTTATAGTTAAAAACCCGCATTAATCCACCGATGGTGAGACTGAACCCTTCTTACACTTCACCAGAATTCAAATGTTGGCAATATTGTACTGGATACATATTTTCATCAGAAATTCAAAGAAGATTCAGAAATATTCAGTTTAAAAAATGAACTATTTGTCAATCCTGAGCGTATTGTTCAGCGATGTGATTAAAAAATTACCATAAATAGTCATTAATGACCTGTTTATGTTAGTTATATAAAAGGGGTGATTACATAAATATTAGAAATTTCATAAAATCAGTCCGTAAAATGAATTATAAGACATTCTAAGTGCAATTTTGATTATTGATATGGATTCAATATGCTTAATAAGTACATATTCGTTGAAAATAGTAAATGGAGACTTTGTGTAATTTTCGAATATACTCGTTGCAGTTGAAAACCAGCCACTCGAGCCAATCGATGCTGCTCTAATTCTATACAGTAGCATAGTGTGGCTAGTCCACTGTATGTGCTATACAACGCTCCAGATACGACACAATAGAATGCAAGCGGTGCTCTCAGGTATTGTTTTGGTCATATCTCCATGAAGAATTATCCAATCATAATGAAATTTTGACCAGTTATTTGGAGATATCATAGCTTTGATTTGGCACCAACAAAACTAAAATCGGTACACAAATAGCTCAGTATGTATTCGGAGACTAAACTGTTTGATTACTATTATAATAGGCCTTCAAGTACTGTTTCGTTCATATCTTCATAACGAAATGTCCGAATGAAAAAAAAAATCAATAGCGTTCCCGTCAACAGAACTGAAATCGGTTCACAGATGGCTGAGAAACCGATGTGACATTATTTGTAACGCACACACACACATACACACACACATACACACACACACATACACACACACACATACATACACACATACATGTGCTCAGTTCGTCGAGCTGAGTCGAATGGTATATGACACTCGGCCCTGTGGGCCTCGGATAAAAAGACGAGTTTTCAAGCGATCTTAATTCCCTTCTATTGATGTAAGAAGGGTAAAAAAGAAGTATGAATAAAAAAGTTGGGGTCTGGTTCGATTCTTAGTGCACCTGGAGATCCCATTTTGAGTATGTGGAGTGAATGTGCCAGCCAAGGATCAACTTTCTCTGCACAATTACCGGAACTTGGTGGGGAGCTCATCCACAAGATCTTCTAACGTTGTACCGGACAACGATTTTGTCGGTTATGGAATACGGTAGTTTTTGTTTTTAGTCAGCGGCTCGGTCGCACTTCATTAAACTGGAACGTATTCAGTATCGGTGTCTACGTATCGCGTTAGGTTGCATGCACTCGACTCACACCATGAGTCTTGAAGTGCTGGCTGGCATGTTGCCACTCTCAGATCGGGTTTCAGAATTATCTCTCCGGCTCCTCACCAGGTGTGAAGTTATGAACCCCCAGGTGATCGAAAATTTTGAGAAGCTACTTGAGTTGAATCCTCAAACCCGCTTCATGACCTTGTACCATTTGCACCTAACACAGGATGTCAGCCCTTTGCGTCAGCCCGATCGTGTTTGCTTCTCCGACTTCGGCAGTTCGGTTCATTTTGATTTATCCATGAAGCAGAAGCTTCATGGAATCCCAGAGCATCATCGTCCTATGATTGCTCCGGTGATATTTGCTGCAAAGTTTGGCCAAGTTGATTCCAATAAATCGTTTTTCACTGACTGATCTTTGATAGAGGAGTCAGCAGACTTTGGAATATTTAATGGAATTTATAGCGCCGACCGTAAACTTCAAGCTCATTGTTCCCTATATGTCGCTGAATTAGCGGCAATACATTTTACGCTAGAAATTGTTGCCTCATTAACACCGGATCAGTACTTCATTTTCACGGATGGTCTTAGTTCTATAGAGGATATTCGCTCATTGAGGCCGGTAAAGCTCTCCTCGTATTTTCTCATGAAAATACAGGAGCTTCTAAGTGCTCTATCTTCGCGTTATTTTATCACCTTTGTATGGGTCACATCTCATTGTTCAATTCCGGGCAATGAGAAAGCGGACTCGCTTGCAAAGGTGGGCCCTATGGAAGGCGATATTTGTGATAGTCAAATCGCCTTCAACGATTTTTTTCCTATTTTTCGACAACAGTCACTCGTCAGCTGGCAGTATAAATGGGGAAAAGGAAATTTGGGGCGATGTCAACATTCTATCATCCGAAAGGTGTCGAAGAAATCTTGGTTTAGAGGTATGGATGTGGGTCGAGACTTCATTCGTGTCATGTCTCGACTCATGTCCAATCATTATTCTTTGAACGCTCATTTATACCGGGTTGGGCTGAGCCACAGCAATCTCTGTGAATGTGGACAAGGTTATCAGGACGCAAATCACGTTATTTGGTCATGTGCTGAACAGCGTGGAGTCAGACCTGAGCTTTATGATTCCCTTCGGGCTCGAGGTAGACAACCCAATGTGCCAGTTCGAGATATTTTGGCTGTACGTGATTTGGAGTACATGAAACTCATTTATGTGTTTTTGACTAACATTAGCCTTAGATTGTAGTTAGTTTAACCTGTATGTTTACTATAAGTTTTTTTTATATCTGTGTATGTGTGTGTTTTTTTTCTTTTTCAAAAAATGTTCAAGTCAAAAGAAAACTATAAATTGTATAGTTATAAGTTTTTAGATAATTTAGAATTTAAATTCAGTGTGTTATGCAAACCATACTTTATATTTCCACCCTCTTTCCCATCCGTAATTTTTTATTCCTATTAACCTCGAGACGGCCGCGAGTAATCGGCTCTATCCTCCTAACTTTAGTTGTAAGATAAATGATGTATAAAAATATGAAAATTTGGCTCTGTAAAGTTGATTTGATTGAGCCTGTACAAATAAATGATTATTAAACAACAAAAAATAGGGGAATCAGGGCAAAATGAGCTCATTTGCTCCTCAAGTAGTTCCGGGTGGTCAATGAGACCACGCCCATTCGATTTCTTAGAAATGTTCCTCCAAGTAAAGGTCCCATTTACAGAAATCGTTCCACTCCGAGCTGCTGAGATATATAATTCTTTCGCGTTTCGGGCACTTTTTTTTCCCACTGTGATGTCTGTCAGCTTATTCGTTCAGAAGAAGCAGTTTGCGGTGCAGACAATGCTCCTGTCATTGAGGCCCTGAGAATTACCGCAGCATGAAGAGCAGAAACCATCGACGAAACTATTATTAAGCTCTTGAAACCATCTCCCATGGCAACCACGAAAAGAAAACCATTGACAAGACCAATGAATACCCTCGAAGCCAGCGAGAACCGATGAAAAGGTGGATTACACCGCAGATTTAATCTTCTGCCAGCTTAATTGAGTTACACGTAATAAAACCTACTCCGAACAACATAAATAACTGCAACAATGTAATCTATTCGGATCAGGCAGCTTCAATTAGTAATGAATCAATTGTTATTGCTAATAGAATTTTCGTCATAATGTCAAGCAGGGCAAGCGGAACGACAAAAAGACCAGGCAGCGATCAACGGAAAGCAATTTTACGGTGGCCTAGTAAATCCGAGCGCTGTCCAAAAGAAGAACCCTCCCCACATTCATTAGATCTCCGGTCATAAACAGATTCCATTAACCAAAGACAACACACGACAAGTTCTACTGACTCCCAGAAGGACCATACCATCAATGCAATGGTGGCCGTCGAGTTCGGAACGATGCCCGTCGTAATGTATTCCAATTAATCCGAAAAAGCGAAACCGAATCACGTGGCATATCGGAAAAGCGCTTCAGCAGTTATTATCCCCTCGATTGGAGGCGCCCCTCCAATTTAGAGCTGCAGCAGCAAGGAGCAAAGCCGTTGTTAACGTGGTCTTGAGAGACATAAATCCTGCTCATTAAAGGGAAATGCCGATGGCTGGAAAGCTTCAACCCCGATAGCGGTAATGGTACTCGAGTGAATCCAAATGGACATCATTTCGATCTTCTGCGTTCGGTTTCGGATTTTGGGCCTTTTCTCCGACGGGCGGGCGGTCAGTCGTGAGCCGTGGGGGAGCCTAACTTGATACGCATGGTTTATTCATAAGCCAAATCTGTACCTATGTTCTCTTTGCTCTGCGTTGCTGGCCATTATAAGAGAAATCTGTTGTTTGTCATAACGGACACTAATAACAATATCCTTAGTAAAGTATGCCTCTGGGTCGACAACCAGAAAGGGACCAGGAGAACGCGTTGGTTTTAATTTGCTTTCATAATATATTCACCACGGCAAACATGACATAACGTTTCCTATCAATGATTTATGCACACAACATTCGGATTTTCTGGAGGAGAAGTGACCGGTAACGGAAGCCCAGTGATATTATCCGTTCCTGCTGGACTCCCGTTCTTGCCTGGAGCTGTGGACTAACCTTGCTGATGCTCTCCTCTCGACAAGGCAGCCAACAATGCTATTGCACATTCGAAAGCAATCAAATCACTCGGAATAACAATGCAGATGTAAACAAGTTTGATAGCGTTTGTATCAAACACCGGGGGCAGTGAGAGCAACAACGACAACAACAAATACGTTTGATTTCTTGAGAATAGATGTTTGCTTGGGATACATTGCTTACAATTATTACGGTAAACTATGACAGCAACCTACCAGTAATTTGTCAATAGTGATGAAGTTAGATCTGAGTAACATGGAGCAAGGTGCTAAGAACAAGTCCTAGATAGGAGCAGATTTCAACAAGGTGGATAGTTTTAACTTGTGTTGGATATTATATAGGAAGAAATTTATCATCGAGAATGGGATACTTTACTCTGTTAAGGGACTGAGAAAATATGATACACCATCAATAGGTAAATGATTTAGACTCTATGAAACGCCAAAAACAATCGCTCATCAAACTAATCAAATTTAAAATAAATGGAAAATTTATGAAATTAATTAACCGATGGCAGTCGATTCTGCTTGCAGGCACATGAAGGCAACAACAGAAGTCGAAATGTCGGGGCTTGGTAGTATTCAATTTGAAAATGTTCATTTTTGGTCGATTACTGGAAGGAACTCTATTTTGTTATTGCCATTTTCTATTCAGTTGTCAAAATGGCGTCGCAGCAAGAAGAACAGCGTATCAAAATGACAATGTCTCGGCATAAACTAAAACAGTATTTTAGCTCCATAAGAAACCAGAACATACAAGAATGAATAATATTATATTATATTTAATATATATTATATGGTCTACTTATGATTGACGACAATAAATATATAAATAAATAAATAAATAAATAAATTTTGCACGCACATAAGCAAATTCCGAATCATTCTCACGCCGACTTGGCAAATTCACTATAGAGTATGTGTCCCTGAGCTCAGCCTGTTATGCAACCATTGATAACATTTCTAATTATAACTCATAATCTATTTCAGTTGTACGCGATATTTAGCAAATTATACACTTGCCTATATACGTTTAATAATATGTTTGGTAGTATGTATCAAGGAAAGCTATACAACTCATTTTAAAAAGTCAGAAACTTTCCAGGGCACTATGGTCCAGATCACGAATTTACGAGGAAACATGCTCCCAGCGCCTAAACTTGAAACTTTACAGCAAAGTGATGTTCTACAACATGGTTTGTATTACTAAGGCCCATTTTTTGGTGTTAATTAAAATTAGGGTGGTCCCCATTTTCACAGAAATACAAAAACTAACTTTTTTATTTGCAGAAATAGACGTTTACATTCTTGCGCAAAGTTGTAGCGCAAAAAATTGAACGATTTAGAGCAATTTTCCCTCATCAACTTAGGGTGTACCATAAAAAAATCGTTTTTTTGCCCTTACTTTTTTATTTCAATTTCCACCGTACACTTGTATTGCAACAAGTTTTAGAACTTTTAAGGACGCCTACTTTGGTATTCAAACTTTGCCAGTAGCTTTAACTAGTCAATAGTTATTGAAGTTTTTATAAAAATAATACGCCCTTTTTAAATGTTGATTTTTATGATTGGGGCAAACACAAAAAAATAATAAAGACGTCATTTAAAAGGACAACTTGTATTGTCAAACATATGTGAAAACTAGAGATATGTTATTTCTGTATCTTGAGAAAATTACATTTGAATCTGGGATGGTTTTAGAAGAAAAACTTCAATAACTATTGATTGGTTTAAGCTAACGGCAAAATTAATATATCAAAATACGCGCCTTCAAAAGTTCTACAACTCGTTTAAACAAAATTTTACGATGAAAGTTAAAAAATAAAAAAGTGAGGACAGAAAAACTTTTTTTTATGGTACACCCTAAGTTGGCGAGGGAAAAGTCATCTTTATTGCATTGTATATGGTTGTGGTCTGTTTGGGAATTCAAAGTCTATTGTTGCCGATAGACGTCTAGGTTGAAATAGTGCTAATGAAAAGTTAGACCAGCATTAGGAAGTTTTTTTTTTTTATTAATCATTTATTTATACAGGCTCAATCGAATCAACTTTACAGAGCCAAGTTTTCATATTTGTATACATCATGTATCTTAAATCTTAAGTTAGGGGGATAGAGCCGATTACTCGCGGTTACTCGAGGTTAATAGGAATTACAATTTAACGGATAGGGAGATGGGCGGGAATTTAAATTATGGTTTACATAAAACTTCAAAAAACTTAAAACTACACAACTTTTGGTTTTCTTTTTATTCGAACATTTTTGAAGGAGAAAAAAAAACACACAAACACAGAAAAACAAAACTTAAACTAAACATACATGTTAAACTAACTCTAACTTCAATCTAAGGCTAATGTTAGTCAAAAACACATAAATGAGTTTCATAAACTCCAGATCACGTACAGCCAAAATATCTCGAACCGGTACATATGGGTTGTTCTACCTCGAGCCCTAAGGGAATCAGCAAAGCTCAGATCTGACTCCACGATGCTCAGCACATGACCAAACAATGTGATCTGTGTCCTGGTAACCTTGCCCACATTCACAGAGATTGCTGTCGTTCAGTCCAACACGGAATAAATGAGCGTTCAAAGAATAATGATTGGACATGAGTCGAGACATGACACGAATGAAGTCTCGTCCCACATCCATCCCCTCAAACCAAGATTTCTTCGACACCTTGGGATGATAGAATATTGCCATCGCCCCAAATCTCCTTTACTCCATGTATACCGCCAGCTGACGATGACTGTTGACGAAAAATAGAAAAAATTCATTAAAGGCGATTTGTCGATCATAAATATCGCCTTCTATAGCGCCCACCTTTGCAAGCGAGTCCGCTCTCTCATTACCTGGAATTGAACAATGAGAAGGGACCCATACAAAGGTGATGATAAAATAACGCGAAGATAAAGCACTTAGAAGCTCCTGTATTTTCATGAGAAAATACGAGGAGTGCTTTACCGGCTCATGGAGCGAATAGCCTCTATAGAACTGAGACTATCCGTGAAAATGAAGTACTGATCCGGTGTTAGTGAGGCAACAATTTCTAGCGTAAAGTGTATTGCCGCTAATTCAGCGACATATACGGAACAAGGAGCTGAAGTTTACGGTTGGCGCTATAAATTTCATTAAATATTCCAGAAGCCTGCTGACTCTCTATCAATGATCCGTCAGTGAAGAACGATTTAGTGAATCAACTTGGTCAAACTTTGCAGCAATATCACCGGAGCAATCATAGGACGATGATGTTCTGGGATTCCATGAAGCTCCTGCTTCATGGATAAATCAAATGTACCGAATTGTCGGAAATCGGAGAAGCAAACACGATTGGAAATGTTCGGTGAAGGGCTGACATCCTGTGTTATGTACAAATGGTACAAGAGTCATGAAGCGCGTTTGAGGATTCAACTCAAGAAGCTTCTCAAAATTTTCGATCACCTGGGGTTCATAACTTCACACCTGGTGAGCAGCCGGAGAGTAACTCCAACCGATCCGACAGTGGCAATATGCCGCCAGCACCTCAGCTACTGAGTCAGCGCCCAACGCGATATGAAGACACCGATACTGAATACGTTCCAGTTTAATGAGGTGACCGAGCCGCTGACTGAAAACAAAACTACCGGTTCCACACCGACAAAATCGCTGTCCGGTACAACGTTAAAGATTCGGACAAGTCCCATCAGGTTCCCGTAGACGAGAGCTGATCCTTGGCTGGCACTTTCGCTTCACATACTCAATGGGATCAGGTACCTGAATCGAACCAGACCTACAAGTATGTACTTAACATGAGTGGTTATCGGTTTACTCCAACTCAGTTTTCCAGTGCTGGTACCTTTTGAGCCCAAGTGGTGAAAATTGTCTAGTAGCCCAAAGGGTCCAGATCGATCCCATCGGGTCCCGTGACACACTACGCCGTCATCTGCAAGTTGTTCAACGTACAGTTGTCACTTAGACAACTGTCAATGTCTGACATAAAGAGGGGCTTAAACATGATCCCGGGGGAGACCATGAGAACCGGAAGTTGTAGAGGTTCCATGAGAGAAGCTCATATGTTTCTCTGACAGCAAAATTGTACAAAAAATTATTCATTAATGGTGAAAAACCACAAGCGTGGGAGTTTATCTGAAAGAATCTCAACAGATACTCGAATCAAAAGCCTCTTGATGTCCAAGAATACAGAAGCCATTTGCTCTTTTTAGCAAAAGCTGAGCTGAATATCTGTGGAAAGCAACGCGAGTACAGTCGTTCTGTTCCCTTACCCCTACGGAAACATATATTGAGTATCTGAAAGCCAGGTTGTTCGTCTCAACCCATTTGTCCAGACGGAAGAGGATCATTTTCTCCAACAACTTTCGAATACAAGATAACATCGCGATGGGTCGATAGGAGTTGTGGTCGGACGCGGGCTTACCAGGTTTTTGAATGGCAACAACTCTCACCCGTCTCCAATCATCCGGTACAATGTTGAGTTCCAGAAACTGATTAAACAAGTTCAACATGCGCCTCTTTCGCGACGTCTGGAGGTTCTTCACAAGTTGAACTTGATCCTATCAGCGCCTGGAGCCGTACTGCCACCGAAAGGGTGCGAGAGAGAACTCTACCATTGAAAAGGGTTGGCTAATCTCATCTATCGAGCTCGTAAGTTCTCGCGGGGAATCATCCGTGCCGGCACCGAATCTGGACAAACTCTTTCGCGCGAACTTGAGGATCCATTGGTCCGAGTACTCTCGCCTCGTTGTTCGTAGTTCGGTTACGCAACCTTCGCGCCGTGTTCCAAAGAGTACTCATCGACGTTTCGCGCGATAGCCCGTTCACGAATGTTTCGCCAGTAACCGCGTTTCTTGGCCTTGATGAGGCTCTTAGGTTCCACGTTCGAGAGCCGTGTATACTTCGAAGTGCTCAGGTGTTCCACGTCTACGGAAAACTTTAAACGCGTCGGACTTTTTACGGTAAACCTCGGTGCATTGCTGATCCCACCATGGAGAAGGAGGTTTCCGGTGAAATGACGTTCTGGAACTGGTCGAGTTTGAGCTTGAAGCGCACTGTCTAAGATCAGGTTGAGAGGAAGTTATACTCTTCCAGCGGTGAAAGCCTTTCTACCGTCCTTCACGGCTTCATCTACTGCTGTCCTAAACTTTGCATCCAATCGATGTGACGGGAAAGATCATAGCATGACGTTGAACAGATTTCGTCTGATTGAACCCGGTGGCAACCGAAATTTGTATGGCAAGTGATCACTACCGTGGGGATCTTGGAATCACATTCCATGTGCAATCCAACGATAACAGAATTCGAACAAAGTGTGAGGTCTAATCTACTGCCAACTGAGGATGTACCAGCCAAACGTGTTACTTCTCCATTGTTAAGAACTGTCATCATTGAAGCTGTCACAGCAGAGGCACATATCAGGAAGACCGGTTGTCATCGTACACTGCTCCCCAGCCTGTACCGTGAGAGTTAAAATCTCCATCGACCAACTGTGGAGCAAGGAAGAACCGAACAAACATCTGAGAGTTGTTTTCGGCTTATCGAGGCTCTAGGAGGAATATACACAGAAGCAATGCAAAGGCTTTTATTTTTAATAACAGCCTGACATGCGACAACTTCAATACCTGAGCTTTGAGGAAAATTCACCTCATAGAAGGAGTAGCACTTTTGATCCCCAAAAGTACTCCTCCTCCACGTGAATCTCACGATCAAGACGAATTATATTGAAATCGTGAACCGGAAGATCGATTTCGAAGAGAGCCATGTTTCACTAAAGAGCGAATGCACCGTACAACCAGGTAGTGTGAGCTAAAATTTAAAAGATTCCAATTTAGGAATCAAACTTCGACAATTCCACTGTAGAACAGTGATCAAATCCTCGACCTCATTTGGAAAATTATCCATCGAAGGAAATGATTGCTGCAAGGAGGGGCCAGCTTGATTGTCAATTGCTTCAAAAACGTTTTCACTGTGGGAAGCATTGCCAGAACAATGCTTTTAAGAGGGTCAGAAATTTCGAGGAACTTGAAAATACTTTCAACAATATCATCAAATGAGAACAGTCCTGATGGAGAAGGAACTTCTCGTTCTCAAAATCGGGGTGCTAGGAGCTTTGATGTCCCCGAAGAGATGGAAAGTCCTGGGAGTAGTTGCTACTGCGGGAAACCAGGAGGACCAGGATTTTCCTTTTTCCACCTTTTTTAAAATTGGCAAGTTGGTTTTGGGCTCCGGCTCAGCAACTTTCCGTGGGCGAACGCGTCTTCGCTTTCGTGAAGTGCCTTCGGAAAGCTGAATGATGTTCCCTCTTCAACCAAGTCAAAATCAGACTCGACACCTGACAGAGGAGCAAAGGATTCGTATCACATTGGGTGATGGTGAGGCTTTTTTCACTCATTTCGGCGAAAGATTGCTCCGGAACGCTGTTTTAGCGAGCGCTCCACTCTTCCCCGCGTTGCTTGTACGCCGGGCATGACGAGAGCATGAGTAGAGAGAGAACCCTTGCAGAAAGCGCATTTTGCTGTGCTGTCTGCGCAGGCTCCATCCTCGTGTTTCTCCCTCGCAATTGAGCAGCGTGCCTGGCTGCCGCAGCGGGAGGTCAGTGGCGTCCCATCTGCTGGCATTTTTTGGCAGATCACTACCCAGAGGTACAAACACCGGCACCGGTAAGTGCAGTTTTCCCAACTCGACGTATTGAGGGAGGGCTGAACCAGAGAAGGTCACGCGAAACGAATCTGACGGAAACTTCTTTCGCACCTCTTAGTGATCGATACCAGTGCCTCAATTTTCTCGCATCCAGTATCTTCACTGGAGAAAGCAGCGGGGTTCTTAAATCGGACCAACCCCTGCTTCTCATCAGGATCTCAGGATCTCAGTGGGTCAAAGTCGCTTCTGGTGACCACACCTTTCTATCTCAATACCTCGAGCTGGGATGTCACACTATACTCAAGTGTAAAGAACTGTGAGACAGCAATCTCGTTAGCCTGTTTTAGGTTGGACAACAACGACCCGAAGTTTATTGGGTCTTATCTTAATAATTTCAGTCACGGCCGAGAATCGTTTCATCAGATCATTAGAAATCTGATAAACGTTTAGAGGTTTCGTTTTGGGCTGAAAATAGACAACCCATGGACCAGCTGAATCAGGTGGATAGGCTCGTGACCGGATAACTTTATGGGACTCATTATTTGGCGTCAAGGATGAATCATCTTCCGACAATTCATCCATGTCGCACCCGTGGAGCTTATTATGCTCAACCACTGAGGCAAAAAACACAATATTCAATGCAATTCAAAACAATAAAGATTTAGCTAACACAAACGACAACACAAATGAAAATACGGTCTATTCAGGGAGAAAGAGGAAAACAAAACACTTATCTTATATGTATTATTGAACTGCTACTATTGCTGGTGCTGCTGGTGCGGTCGGGCGATGACCGTGTGTGGCTGCCTATACCGGTGATGAGCGGGACGCAACGAGTGTGTTGCGACGGACCGTTACAGCCGATGAAACAGCATGCGTGATCACGCTGAGATGCGGCAAAATGGCTTGTCACTTCATTGCACTAAATTAATTACCGCTGAACACTGTATTGACTAAAGGTCTTTACTTCAGAAAAAAACTCGATGAAAACTGAGTGCCAATAATGTCGAGGAAAAAATATACTGAAATTTCTACTAATGCACCTTTAGAAACCATTAAACGCAACGGAGCACGGAAAAAGCGAACTGTATCGCTTGCTGTTTCACTAGGGAATGCAGCATTAGGAAGTAAATATGTAAGAAAATTCGTTTGCAACTCTTTAGATAGCATTTGGTGGCCCTGAAAAGGGCCGTTTGGTTTTGATGATGATACAGCCCTTGTTGTATTTTCTACGATGGTTGAGAGGGCCACTATCTTTAACGTTTGAGAAGATAGTTATGGATCTGTTGGAGAAAACAATCAATAATTAATTACAGTTTTGTTCAGGGTAAAAATCATAAATTTTCTCAATAAAAGATGTTTGATCGTTGAACTCAATCATTGGAAGATGATTCAAAAAGAATGCTAAATATCTCTTGCATTGCAAACGGATGTCACGAATGAACCTACAGGTCACCCAACTGGGCTCCTACCACCACTGCGCAGCTCCACGACTGCCGTAAGACTGAAGCAAAATGTCAAGGTGTACCTCTTTTATAACCTTCGTGGCTGGTTGGGAGACGTTCGCTACTTAAATATGAAGTCTGCGCTAGGAAAGAACTGTGCATTTGGTAAATTTACTCTGAAAAATCGGCATTATAAGACATCACCTTGAATTTGCGATAATTTCAATAGTAGAATGTTAAAAAGCAATAGATTTAAATATTGGAATCGAAGCGTAGAAAGTGTTCCGATCGATTGAGGCAAACATTTTGGAAATCAATCGAGGAATGGCTTAGTTATTAACGTTCAAAACCAACGTTCAAATTTTTGTACTCGCAACATGAACCCCTGTATTAAAAACAAAGACGTAGTCCTACGTCAAAAATATGTCCCTTATATTGGGTCCACGGTTTTCTTGTTAAATCATTGTTACTTCAACTGTGTGAACTGTTAATTTATAACGTGTGAATATTGTCTGTACATCTACGCTGCATTATTCGGTTAATCGGTTCAATTTAGCCAAATTTAAATCATTCGAAGATATTCTGTTCAGCTGCATGGGCAGCTGTTGATGAGCATGGGCATGAGCATGAGCATGATTCACCACCCGAGGCTGCTACTCCGTTGTTGACAGAGCAGCTGTTATAACACAGAGAACCAACAGATGATGCTTGGAACTAACATACATCTTCAGTGTGTAAAAACTGGTGACCCCAAGCTAAGGCAATACCGGCGCCGGCCGTGCACGAATGCTGGTCAAGTAAGGAAAGGGTAGGGAATATGTTGAAGTGATACTCGCTTTATTGGAAGCCGCGGAGTCTACTGCACTTCTAAGATAAATCACTGAGATTTTGGATCACAGCATTGGGTTGCAGCAGTGTTCGTTTTCGATAACGATAAGCTGTCAAGTTAAATATTTGAAAATTAGGAGTGATTTACGATTTGAACCGATTTAAACCAACAGTAAGGATGCTATTGGGCCCATTCACAAAGTTTGATTGTGGTTTTTGAATGGGAAAACAAAGTGATATTTGATAATGCTGAAAAGCTGATTTTGACCGGCTTAAACCAACAGTAAGGATGCCATTGGGGCCGTGAAAATGGTATTTCATAAGGAAAACAAGGCAATTCATCTCAACGCCAGAGAGCCAACTTGGACCGATCTACACCAAAAGTACGGATGCCGCTGGAGTCACTAACAAAATAGGATAATGGTTTATTTGTTCCAAGATAAGGCGGCTCGACGAGCATGGCGAACGAATAATTTGGATCACAATTAATTATGTACCGACCCATCTAACCCGGCGAACCACGACTTCTCATGCTCACTCGATCACTCGCGCAACGAACAATAGGCAACCGAGAGAATGGAAAAAACGCTACACTCGATAACAAAGTATTACCGAACAACGTAACGACACAACCGATTCATCCGATTCAACTGATGGTCGACGCAAATCTATTAAAAAATGACATACAGATACAAGGGGTAACGATTTCCTGTTTTGCTCCAAGTCCTTGAGAGCACTTACTACCTCACGAGTCAACTGTGCCCAAACTTGCAGGCGTCCGTCCAGTTTCTGGTACATTAATTCATCTTCACGCCCAAAGACTGTTCCAGAAAGTATAAGTACACGTTCAAAATAACAAAAAAGTCATTTTTTTTAGTTTTAATAATATTATTTGGCAAATCATATTTGTATTTGTGTTTTATATGATACTAGCTGAACCCGGCTATGCTTGCAACTAAATGAAGGAAAATTTAATGTAACTGGCACTTTTATGGTTTTTTTTTCGGAATGAGTTTTTTTTTTTCTTGAATAAGCAGGGGTTCAAACTTCTATCAAAACATGCTTCTTACCCGAGAAATACACGTTTTGTGTTTAAGTATCCTGGATAATTCTCATTTTTGGTAGAAATTTGTGTTTCATTTGTATGGGAGCCCTCCCTTCCAGATGGGGTGGTTTCTCAAACCACCATACAATGATTGCCTTCAAAACCCCCCATATGCCAAATTTGGTTCCATTTGCTTGATTAGTTCTCAAACCATCACACGGGGCTCTTCGATTGTAATAAAAATTTGAGTTTCATTTGTTTGAACCCCCCGCCCTTTCAAAAAGGGGAGGGGTCCTGCTCCACCATAGAAACATTCTTACCTTCAAAACCCCACACATGCCAAATTTGATTCGATTTGCTTGATTAGTTCTCTAGTTATGAAGAAATTTGTGTCTCATGTGTATCAGAGCCCCCCTTCCTGAGAGAGTAGGGGTCTCAAACAATCATAAGAACCTTCTCCAGCCTCAAAAGCCCCTTCATATAAATGTTCACGTTGGTCGGTTCTGAAATTTCCCGAGTCTATAAGGGTCTGACAGGCAGACAGACAGACAGAAATTCATTTTTATTTATATAGAAATCTACCCTCAACAAACCTTCACATGCCAAATTTGATTCTATTTGCATGGTTTGTTCTTGAGTTATGCTGAAATTCGTGTTTTATTTGTATAAGAGACCCCTCTTTCAGTGAGCGGAGGAGTTTCAAACCACAATAGAAGCATTTCTTGCCTTCAAAAACCTCCCCATGCCAAATTTGGTTCCATTTGTGTTTCATTTGTATGAAAACCCCCTCCCCCCTCCTGGAGTTTCAAACTTCGCTAGAAACATTTTTCTCCTCCAGAAAACCCCTCATGCCAAATTTGGTTCCATTTGCTTGATTAGTTCTTGAGATATGCAGAAAATTCTGATTCGTTTGTACGAGAGCCTCCTTTTCTAGAGAGGGGAGGGGTATCTGACTACCATAGAAACATTGCTTGCTTCCAAAAACTTCCGCATGCTAAATTTGGGTTCCTTTGCTTGATCAGTTCTTGAGTTATGCAGAAATGTGTGCTTCACTTGTATGGGAGCCCCCCTTTCCAGAGAAGGGAGGGATTTCAAACCATCATAAGAACCTTTCGGTGTCGAAGACGAATCCAACAAAGCAAAAATCTTGCCAAACGGTCCTTCCGCTCGTGATTTAAATCGTGACAAAGGAAACCCCAATTCATTTTTATTTATATGGATTTTACTCTCGTTTAATCAAAATATTAAATCATAGCCAAGACTAAGACTCCTAACTTTTCCTCGAACATGACCCATATGCTTCGGCACAGTGGGACTTCCCACCATTTTGACAACTTTTGGCCAATCTTTTTTAAATTTTTGGATGTCGTCCGCTGGTTTTATGAATATTCGAAGCTTTGCTTTGGTTGAAGGCAGTTCGGCGAATTCATGTCTTTCGGCACGAAACATACATTTTGACTTTTGTACCATTCTAAAGTGTCCTTTGCGTAATGTCATGACGCCAAATCAGGCCAAAAGTCAACTTGAACTTTCAGACATTCCTTAACGTATTTATGAGTGTTCATCGTCTCCGTTGTGATGTATGGACTAGATGTTTTACCACACTCGCATATTGCCTGCCAAACCATAACCTTCTTACCGATTTTTTCGTAAAATTGCCTTCTCCGTTTCGGGGATGTCTTTGTCTTCGCTTGCTGTATAGAATTGTGGTCCGGGAAGCGTTTTATAAACAAGTTTCGCATACGTTTCATCGTTCATTATTATACACCCAGAATTTCTACACAATATGTCGCTGGTCTACGCTTGTAGACATCCCTGTCCTTTTGTCGATATCCGGACTAACAGGACCGGATATCCGACCACTCTTCGACGCATCTTCAAATGTACACTGTATGTACACTCTATATTTTCGAATCGCAGATCGTAACGCTCCGACGCTTACACCCTCTTCCTTGGTCAATTTTCTCAAGGAGAGTCCACTCACAGTGCACCATTTGTGAACGATACTTTTTCGTTGTTCCGGAGTAAGACCGCGCATTTTGATAGGTAACACAAAACTGAGCCCTTTTTTGATGCTTTGTCATTCAGAAATGTGCAAACAAAAGGACGCAGCCAAAACATGTTGAAATATTTCATTATATTCAAAGTGACCGTTAAAACAAGGTGTGCTTATACCTTCTGGAACAGTCGTTAATTCAGTATAACACGCTTTCAAAAATAGAATTGTAGCCCTAAAAGAGTTTGAAGTGTGAAATTTGGTTGGAAGTTGGTTCTATTCCGAAAATACCGTTCTGTGACATTTTGATTGCAAATATTTAACACTCAATGTGGCGTTATTTCTATATCATCTACATATGATGTAGAAGGAGATGTTTGCTCATCACTATGAGGCACCAAGAGTGAACAACAATGTTTTTGGCTAGAATGAAAGATATGAAGAGAAAGTTTTGATAGTTCCGCTAGTGTGCGGCAGGCTTGGAAATATAGTAGATGTTTTAGGAAAATTGAGCGAAAAGGGCATGTGTACAGTGGTACTCGAACCATCTCCTTCTACATCATAATCGTTACTCCTCGCACGGAGAATATATAACATAACAATTAATGTATGTGAAACCATAAATGGTGGTAACCATTAATTATACTGGTGGGGACCAGTATCGCATCGCTTCACGGTGTTTCTCTCCGAGGTCTCTACGTTAGAGACGACGAGAAAAACTTTAGTGATCGTCAGTCAGTGCGAATCAAAACAAACCAAAAAGGAGAGAGTTCCTCTCCCATGTGCGCATCAGTAAACAGAGTGCACACAATAGATCGCTAGAATAACTATACAAGCCACAGTGGTACATGAGCGTCTTCCAACCGGACAATTTTTGCCTGTTGAAGTGGCGGACTTAGTCCGTGCTTCAACCTACCCCGCAGTGGGATGTTAGGCAAAAATGTCGTTGGTCTCGAAGTACCACTGTACACATGCCCTTTTCGCTCAGTTTTTCACTAAAAGATCTACTATATTTCCAAGCCTGCCGCACACTAGCGGAATTATCAAAACTTTCTCTTCATATCTTTCATTCTAGCCAAAAATACATTGTTGTTCACTCTTGGTGCCTCATCGTGATGAGCGAAAATCTCCTTCTACATCATAATTGTTACTACTCGCACGGAGAATATATAACATAACAATCAATGTATCTACATATAGCTATATCGATATCATCTACAAATATATCAATATCATCACCATATACAAATATATCATCAACATATACTTCTATACCATCTACATATATACCCATATATACATCATTATACATATATACAGCAATTCCATGGGAAAAGAATAGAGCTGAAAAAATAAGTTGTCCGATTTTACTCAAAATCGCTAGATAAGTTCTTCATCGAAAATAATTAGACCGGTTTTTTTATTTTTTATTACGGTGACCATGTTTGATATAGGGTCACCAGAAAAATCGAGCATTCGTGCTTCATTGTATTGCACGTTTCTTCAGTAAGGTTTCAGTTCGGTTCACTCAAAATGACCCTAATGTGGAATAATTCAAAATATGAGTTAAGTTTACTCAGTCGTGGTTTGCGCTACAACTCAGATTCGGCATGAGTGCCTCTGCCATCCTTATGAGCACTCATGCTGAATTTGGACGCTAACGGACCATTGTGGCACCAGTTATAGCGTAAACCATGGCTGAGTAAACCCTAGCAATGTTGGTCTCTGCTTTTAAATAATTTGAGGCTGATTTATAGTTCTTACATTTAATGGGGTCAGAATTGGACAAGCCTCCCCTACATTGATGGGTACATTACTTCACAAATAAAACTAGATTTGTAAAAATGGTTATCATGAATTTATTAGGAATAAGTTTGATAACTTCAATGAAATGATTCCCGCAGTTATTATGAAGTAATGGAAAATGATGCGCATTCCATGTGTGTATGGGCAAAAAAAATTTCAAAAAAAATAACTCAAAAACGGCTCGGTGAACATTTCTAATTTTTGATATATTTTGTAAAAATGTTCGAATTTTTATAAAAAATATTATAAAAATAAATAGTCGTTGTGGTCCAACATTTCAAAAATCATAAAAACGAATTTCATTAATTATTATCAATTAATTGTTTTAACCAATATTTTTATAAAACAAAAATAATGAGCTTTCTATTTATAAGAATAACATTGGAAATCGATTCAGTGGTTCAGAAGTTGTGATATTTTTTAAATAAAAAAATTCGAAAGATGTCGATTTTTCTGGTGCCCCTTTATCAAACATGGTCACCCTAATAAAAAAATAAAAAATACGGGTCTAATTATTTTTGATGAAGAACATATCTAGCGATTTTGAGCAAAATCGACAACTTTTTTTTCAACTCTACTCTTTTCCGTGGAATCGCTGTATATGTACATACATTTTTCCCTCCAAATTTGCCACGAGCTTGGCATAGCACACGACTGCATTAAAAATGGCTGACTAGCCAGGCACTCGCCAGCGACCGGCACCAACCCATTATTCTCATACTCTTATTGTTATTTTTTGTATTCTCCATGCGTGGAGTAACGATTATGATGAAGAAGGAGATGTTCACTCATCACCATGAGGCCACCAAGAAGAGTGGACAGTAACGTTTTGCTAGTAACGAAAGCGTATGAAGAGAAAGTGCTGAGATTGCGTCAGTGTACGGCAGGTTGGAAAAGAGAGCAAGTGACTGAAAATTTAGCGAAAGAGCATTGCGTAAGTAGTACTCGAACCAAGGACGTTACCTTTGCCTAACATTCCACTACGGGGTAGGTCGAGGGCACGGATGGATCCGCCAGATTCTAGGCAAAGGTAACGTCCTTGGTTCGAGTACTACCTTGCCCAAGCCCTTTCGCCCACCCCTTTCAGTACTTCTATTCTATTTCCGGCCTGCCGTACGCTGGATGGAACTTTCAACACTTTCTCTTCACTAATCTTCATTCTGGCAGGCGATTACCGACTCCGCTTTTTGGTGCCTCGTGGTGATGAGCAACATCATCTTCTACGCCATTATTCTCTCTGGTTGCACGACCGCGTACTCTCCTGCAGGGTACTTGCAACCACCAGCTTCAAGGGCAATACTGTCCATTGCCGCTCTGCACCGCTCCTGCCGGGCGCCAGGCAGGGTTGCCACATTATTTTTCGTTCCGATCTATAAGCTGACTAACTTCTCCTTTCCTCCTTTGGCATCGTTGATGTCCGTACTAAGGCGGTTCCGGATTCCGGACTTATTCAGATTGTAAAGGGTGATACGGTCAAAATTTGGTCAAGGGAAAACGCGTGTAAATGGGTGAAATCGTTTATTTAAAAAAACAAATTAAATTTCTTTTTCAAGTTCAATTAGTATAAAATTCAGGAAAAATATTCAGTTAGGCTTCCGCTTTTCCAAATCCGAATTGCCGGGCCTTACGCTTGACCCCTGCCATCAGATTTTGTACAGCCACCTTGTCCATCTTCTTCGCCGCAGATAGCCAGTTTGCCTTGAACTGGTTTTTTTGGTCTTCTTTAGGTTCCGCTTGACAATAGCCCAGTATTTCTCAATTGGGCGGAGCTCTGGCGTGTTGGGAGGGTTCTTGTCCGTGAGAACCACCTGCACGTTCTTGGCGGCGTACCACTCCATGGCCTTTTTACCGTAATGGCAAGATGCAAAATCCGGCCAAAACAGTACGGAACAACCGTGTTTCTTCAGGAAAGGCAGCAGACGTTTATTCAAACACTCTTTTACGTAAATTTCTTGGTTGACAGTCCCGGAAGCTATGAAAATGCTGATTTTCAAGCCACAGGTACAGATGGCTTGCCAAACCAGATATTTCTTTGCGAACTTTGACAGTTTCGTGTGTTTGAAAATATCTGCTACCTTTCCCCTTCCTTTTGCCGTATAAAACTCCTGTCCCGTAAGCTGCTTGTAGTCGGCTTTGACGTAGGTTTCGTCGTCCATTACCACGCAGTCAAACTTCGTCAGCATCGTCGTGTACAGCCTCCGGGATCGCGCTTGGCCGTCGTATTTTTGTTTATCATCGCGATTTGGAGTCACTACCTTCTTGTAAGTCGATAGTCCGGCTCGTTTTTTGGCTCGATGCACGGTTGTAGACGATGCACCCAGCTTATTTGCGGCATCTCGGAGAGATAGGTTAGGGTTTCGCTTGAAACTACCGGCAACTCTCTTTGTCATCTCAGCGGCTTCCGGTTTTCGATTTACCCCCGATCCAGACTTCCTGGCTGTCGACAAACGTTCCCCAAACACTTTAATTACATTTGTAACGGTTGATTTGGCAACTTTTAGCGATTTTGCCCAACTTTGCGTGCGAGTAGCTCGGATTTTCGCGATGCGCGAGCAAAATTTTGATACACTGCTCTTCTTGCTTGGACGGCATTTTGACAACTGAAGAGTGAATTCCAAAATCAAAATAGGAACAACATTCTACACACACCTTCAAAATGAGGGGTTTTCAGGTTTTTAAATGCAAAATTGAAAGAAATACGTCAAGTTGATATTGACAAATTTTGACCGTATCGCCCTTT